>JAFVLL020001559.1:0-28763 GCA_021397915.2 Tor tambroides
GGAAAGCTTATTTATTCAGCTTTCAGATGATGTATAAATCTCAATTTCAAAAAATTGACACTTATGACTGGTTTTGTGGTCCAGGGTCACATATACATAATAAATATACACAGTACACACACATATCTTATATAAACAAAAACTTTTATTTTGGAAGCGATTAATCGCGATTAATCGTTTGACAGCACTAATTTGAAAATTTTTAGTTAACAGTAGTAACAGTCAGGTAACATTTGCAAATTGTTCTACAAAATCAAACAGATTTGTAATGACATGAGAGTATATGATGACGGGAGTATTATTTAGAGGGAACTGTTCCTTTAAGGTGTTGAGCTTCAGGCAATAACATTTTGTCATTTCTTTGTAGACATCCTCCGAAACTGCTGCCAAAATCTTTCCTGCTGTCTTAGAAGGGAATAATAGAAAAACTTTAATCTCCCCTTTTCATATCCGTCTCTTTCTGTCCCTCTTTGTCATCTTCTGTCTCTTGTTTTATCGTCTTTTTCTGCCTTTGTGTCTGAAAACTGGATTTACTGCCAGCAGTCAGTCTCAGTGCAGATTCATGTGAATGTTTGAGTTCTGGTGTCCACGTTGTGATTATAAACAGAATCCCTGCATAGTTAAAGAGAGGCGATGGAGGTCACGCTGTGACCAGCTGCACGAGTCTCTTGTTTCCACAGCACTTGTTTACCAGCCGTTCTCTCGCTGCTGCATGAGCTGAAAGTTCATATCAGACAGTGTTAGGAAAGCTACTTTGAAGTACTTCAGTCCAAATACAGTCAAGCTTTTGAAAAAGAAGATTCTGCACTACAAGTTACTGGCAAACAAAGCAAACTATGTTGAAGTAAAGGCAATAAATCTAGTGATTTAACATAAGCATTTACTTAATTGTTTTACTAATCATTCAGTGTTTAAGATGACACTGGGACTTAAAAGAATCAGTGAATCATTTGTGACCCTGGAGCACAAAACCAGTCTTACGTCGCTGGGGTATATTTGTAGCAATAGCCAAAAATACATTGTATGGGTCAAAATTATCAATTTTTCTTTTATGCCAAAAATCATTAGGATATTAAGTAAAGATCATGTTCCATGAAGATATTTAGTAAATGTCCTACCGTAAATATGTCAAAACTTAATTTTTGATTAGTAATATGCATTGCTAAGAACTTCATTTGGACAGCTTTAAAGGTGATTTTCTCAATATTTAGATTTTTTTGCACCCTCAGATTCCAGATTTTCAAATAGTTGTATCGCAGCCAAATATTGTCCTATCATAACAAACCACACATCAACGGAAAGCTTATTTATTCTGGTTTTTTTATTCGAAAAATTGACACTTAAGACTGGTTTTGTGGTCCAGGGTCACATTTATTTACATGAACGGTGTGAACTGATGAACAATGAACTGATTCAGTGAACAGAATGAACTGATTCAAATAAAAAGAAGCATTTAACTAATTATTTTACACATGTTAAATATTGAATATTGTTAAGAGGACTGAATTGGTGATTTATTTATTTACATGAACAGGGCGAACGATCTAATTCAGATGAACAGAAGCATTTAACTAATTACTTAATGAATTTTAAACACTCAAGACACATTGATGAATGAGAGAACGTGTATTTATTTACATTAACAGTGTGAATGAACTGATGCAGATAAAGAGATGCATTTAACAAATTGTCAATATTTAATTAAGACAGCAACATAAATGAATCGGTGAATCATTTGATCAGATAAACAGAAAAGCAGATGCTGTTAACTAATTATTTCACCAATCTTCAGCATTTAAGTAATTATTAAAAAGACAGCGACTTCAATGAATCAGTGAATCATTTATTTACACGAACAGATTCAGTAACAAAGAACTAAATATTTACTCAGATAAATATAAGCATTTAACAAATTGTACATATTAACTATTGAGAAAATACAAGGATTTGAGTCAGTGAATTATTTATTTAAATGAACGTCTGAATGAACCGAAAAAAATGAGTGTTTTTTGTTTGTTTTTTCTTGATTTTCTCAGTGGCTGAGCAATAAAATGGTACAAATTTTATTATATTTTTTTGTGCTTCACCACTAGTTGTTGGTAAAAGCAGATTATTAATGGAAAATCTACACTTTTTATTGATGGAAACTATAAATACGTAGTTCAGTCAGTAGCATTAGTAGCTAGTTTTAGTAAGTGATTTCCCAACATTGCAGGCTAATCCTTTACGTTAAATTGTTGAGACATCTATCAATGTCACATCTACCCGTGTCAACATTGTCCCTTCACTGTGTTGCCAAAAGCAGTTTACGAACTGCTGTTTGACTTCGTTAAAAGCGTCAGTTCGCGAGGCCTTGATGTTTGCTGCATTTTATTCATGTATTCAGACGGCACGCAGCTGGGGTCTCAACTCTGCCTCCTCTCTCACCGGAGACGGCCCGCTAAGGTTAACACCTGTCCCCGAACCGGTAATCTGCTCCATATTAAACATCTCAGTTAGACCGTGACCCGCGTAATATAAAGCAATTATTATTTCACAGCAAGTCTTCCTCGCGGCATAGTGAGATATTGCCGTTTTGGCAAGTTTTTCATTGCAAAGTGTTTTAGCACTTAGTGTGGAATAATCTTAGCTCTAATCTCTAGTGAAACCAAATTAATAAGTCTAAGAAAGGTACACAAGACTGCGAGGTTAGCAGCCACGTCAATAAAATCAATACGAAAAAATGAAAGGCACACAAGGATTTGTTGTCCTGACAGGCCAGCAAACTACATAATATGTTGTTTTATATTTCATGATCATATTGAAAAGGCAATCAGATGATATTAAATATTAAATTTCTAATACACGGATGAATGGTGGTGGTCAGCAGCAGCAGCTGCGAACGCTAAAACTGATGAAACGTACTACAACACGTCTTCACAGATAGCCGAGAGAGAGAGAGTTCATCCACCTCCATCTTTCTGTTTACACGTTGGCTCTGACAGAGAGATAATTGGAGAGGGAGATACTCAAGCTAGCTGGAAAATGGAAGTTCGCAAATTAAGCACGATTAGTTGTTTCTAGGTTGAGATGCATTCACCACCAGCTCCAGGCATGACGTTCAGTACAAGGCAGGAACAAAACCAAGAGAAAAATGCACTTGAGGTCTAAAATTAAAGCGATGTGTTGGAGGAAAAAGCCAATTATGTTTTGTTAGATAGTACGTTTGGTCAAGATGTCCACCTGTTTCGGTTCCAGGTTGTGGAGGTGTGAGAAGAAAATGAGCAGCATAGGAAAAAAAATGAGTTGTTATTTTGATACTGCAAGTATTTCACATGCACTAAAGTTCATTGTGTCTTGCTTTAACTATCTAATAACAACAGGTATTTATTTATGAGCTTTGAGAGAAATCCTACCATTTCAGTAGTTCTTGGCTAGCTGGTTGGTGTATGCGTCAGTATGCTGGTGCATATCTCACTTAAATGTCTCACAGGGTTTCTGAAGGCCTAAAAAAGTCTTAATTCAACCCTCCACAAATTAAGGCCTTAAAATGGCATTAAATCAGAGCAGAAGGTCTAAATTGATAAAGTCATGGGATTAAATGCTGCATGTATTTTAAAAAGTTAGTGCTGTCAAACGATTAATCGCGATTAATCACATCCAAAATAAAAGTTTTTATTTACATAATATATATGTGTGTTCTGTGTATATTTATTATGTATATATAAATACACACACACACATACACTATATATTTTGAAAATTTTTACATGTCTATATTTATATTAAAATAATTTATAAATAAATATATTTATTATTTAAAAATAACATATTTTTCTGAAATATATACATGCATGTGTGTGTATTTATATATACATAATAAATATACAAAGTACACATACATATATTACGTAAACAAAAACTTTTATTTTGGATGCGATTAATCGCGATTAATCGTTTGACAGCACTAAACAAAAATAATGTTAGTAGTATTTTTTCTTGTCTTATACATATATCTAAATATCCATAAATCAAATTTTCTTGATGCAAAATGTAGATATGAGGCTGTTTTATGAGAAATTAAATGAGTTTAATAAAATGAACAAATATCTGTAAATGAAACTTATTTTCCTTTTGAATAAAGTTACATTGGTGTTACAAGATACATTAATTAAGTTACATTACATTAAGTTAGTTGGTGGATATTTGTTTGTTTTTTTTTTGTTTTTTTAACAAACTTGCTTTGTTTTGATCAGTTACACAGAAAATAAGACTAATGCCATTTTGCTTCTCAAGTAAATGGACATTTGCATTGGAAAACAAGACAAATATGCTAAGAAAGCACATCACTTTCTGTGCAGTGTGATCAGAGAGTACAATAGAAATTATTTTCATGTTCTAGTGGTTGGGAGGTATTCAAGCTATTTTCTTGTAAAATGATATAAAAAGTAATAGAGATTGGTAGAAAGTCATATTTTCAGTCTTTGAAGTGTTTACAACTAATTGTGTTCTCCCTATTTAGAGGTTGTTTTCCTCAGTTTATTACTTAAATTTTCTTTACTTGGTCGTAAAATGTCTTAAATTTACCTATTTATGAGGCTCAAAATACTATAAAATGCCATAATTATTTAGTTCCTTTAGAGCAGACGAGGTACACTTGAGAGTTTCACAGTATTCATTATATTAAGAGCTCACAACAAGGGGGGAATCGTTCTCATTTAATTAATCTCTATGCTAAACAGGCATCCAGGGAGCGTGACTCATGTTATCGGGATCTCAAAGCATCACTTTCACTACCATGTTTGGTAATAACTTTATATCAAGGATATACTGAAAAGGTGCGCTTATGCGATGGCTAACAGCATTAGCTGTGCTTAAAAATTGGTCTTGCTTGTATAATAACATGACTCACCTGGTCTAAAATAGCCTGAAACTGACACATCCAAGAGTTTTCACCCTTGACTGAAACGATACTTGACAAAGCATAGTTGTCTGATTTTGATGTAGAACGCTACTTGACAGATGATTTCAATAATTATGTGACCTGGTTGACACATTCAACTAGTTTTTTTTTTTTTTCAAAGAAACAAAAGGTATGACATTTCGTCATTGGTCGACTGAAATGAGGAGGCTGCTTTTTCTGTATTTTTAAGCCAATATGTGAGCCTGGAGCACAAAAGCAGTCTTAAGTCGCTGGGGTATATTTGTAGCAATAGCCAAAAATACATTGTATGGGTCAAAATTATACATTTTTCTTTTATGCCAAAAATCATTAGGATATTAAGTAGAGATCATGTTTCATGAAGATGTTTTGCAAATTTCCTACTGTAAATATATCAAAACTTCATTTTTGATTAGTAATATGCATTGCTAAGAACTTCATTTGAACAACTTTAAAGGCGATTTTCTCAGTATTTAGATTTTTTTGAACCCTCAGATTCCAGATTTTCAAATAGTTGTATCTCAGCCAAATATCTCAGCCTATCATAACAAACCATACATCAGTGGAAAGCTTATTTATTCAGCTTTCAGATGATGTATAAATCTCAATTTCAAAAAACTGACCCTTATGACTGGTTTTGTGGTCCAGGGTCACATATAAATTAATTTATTAGGTTAAATGTTTATTGAACACTGTTTGCCATCAACAAACAACCAATGAGAGTTTCTAAAAGAAGCAGGCATTTCTCATTTGTGAATAATCTACAGTTCATGATTAATTCGTTAATGTTCACAGGTTGAATGAATCCTCAATGAATTAATCAGTTCATCCAGTTTACAAAACCATTCTGAATAATTCGTTGACGGATCAGTTTCTCGTATAGCGAGTCCTTCAGACTGATGGCTGAAGGTCTGGAATCCATGGCAGCTTTCATTGCCCAAGGCCCACCCATGAGGCTGTTTGACCGACATGTCAAACAACCAATCACAGTTCGTTGCATTCATCGTCACATTTCGGGGCGTGGAAATGTCGCCACAATAACAGATCGGTGTGTAAAACTCTCGGACGAATTTTAAAGATTCTATGCCGTGAACTTTAAATATTTCACATACTTTTGAAAATCCAGCATTTAGTTGATCCTGATAAGCGCTCGTCGTCACAGTTGTAAACACGACAACTTTCTTCTTTCGTGAGGGAGGCATCTTTGTTTCCAGGCAGAACGTTAAAAGAGACAACTTGTCTTCCCCTGCACCAGAGCCGACTCAATGGCAGACAGCTCTCAGCTCACTCAGGGCGGGTCTAAGGTAACACGGTCTTGTCAATCAACTCTCGTGGGAGCGGTCTGTGCAGAACTACGTCATTCTGACAGGAATCTCAGAACAGCCTGATTTGAGAAAGGGGATTTTAAAATAGGGATTTAAAACAAAAAACACTGGGTGGGTTTTTATCATTATCATGACTAGAACCAGAAAATCTGAGCATATCACACCAGTCCTCAGGTCCTTACAATGGCTTCCAGTTACATTTAGGATTGATTTTAAAGTACTTTTACTCATTTATAAATCACTCAATGGCCTAGGACCTAAATACATTGCAGATATGCTCACTGAATATAAACCTAACAGACCACTCAGATCATTAGGATCGAGTCAGTTTTCGAGTCACAAGGGGAGTACGCTTTTAGCTATTATGCCACCCGCAGTTGGAACCAGCTTCCAGAAGAGATCAGATGTGCTAAAACATTATCCACAGTTAAATCCAGACTCATCTGTTTACCTGTGCATTTGTTGAATGAGCGTCTGAACTGATTGCACTGTATTTTATGTTTAATCATTTTTCATTTTAACTGTTATGAATTCACTTTAAATCAATGTTTAAATCATTTTAAACGTTTTTTTTTATTATTATTTCTGGTTTTATTGTTTTGATTATTTTTTTTAATCATTATTTTACTTCCTTTTATGTAAAGCACTTTGAATTACCATTGTGTATGAAATGTGCTATATAAATAAACTTGCCTTGCCATTATAGGATGGATGTGTGCACACGCTTCCAACACACATTTATGTTCGAACAACTTCTAAAGTGAATTTTGCATCCGATGACCCCTTTAAATAACGCAACACACGTCTCCCTGAAATCCTGTATAATTCAACCAATGCAATGACGACTTCAAAACTCCTGAAGTGTTTCCACTTTTGTGTACCATATGCATCAGACATTTAGTCCGAGACTAGTGATCCGGTGACTGGATAACAGCTCACTGAAGATGATCATTTTGTTCACGAAAGCCCTTATTTTGATAAGTTTCCTGACAAAACACTATTATATGGCTTGAGAAGACTTGAAATAAGTAGGCTACACAGTACTTACGTTGTTTGGCGAAATTGACCCTTTGCAATAAATTGGCGAAATTGACCCTTACGCTCCCCTTGGTTACTGTTGCTATGTCCGACAAGCCATGCCGCTCTCAATTCTTTTGTGCAATATTTCTTTAAAGGGGTCCTATTATGCTCTTTTACAAAGTCTTGATTTTGTTTTGGGGGTGTACTAGAACATGCTCTCATGCTTGGTGGCTCGAAAATCGCATTATTTTTCACATAATTTACATTATTACAATACCTCTCTCCCCAGCCTGGCACAAACGGCTCGATTAGCTCCGGGTTTGACGAAGGCCCGCCTTCCGAAAAACGAAATGTGTTGTGATTGGTTAGCTGTCCAAGTGCGTTGTGATTGGTGAACAGCTTAGACGGTGTTTCGGTACTGCCCCGCCCCTTGCCAAAACAGCAAGTTCGTCAATATTGCTATATCAATTCAGACCCAAAGAATATTGAACAAGAGGATCGCGCAGAACCTTTGCACGCACAGATATTGCAAGACATATTAAAGTGGTAACATTATTGTTTTTTGGTTGGTTTTTTTTGGCTAAATCACATTTTAAATAGGATGTCAACAAAAGCTTAAAAATAACTGCATTGACTATGTTCAGATAAGTGCAACGGTAATATGTATTATGTTATTGTTCTTTAATTCTAACATTATAACATGAATTGCAGTGAAACTGTTATACAGTTGAATTTATTTATACCATAGTCCCACAGCGTTACACTATTTGTGGCTGCATATATATGCAAATTAATTCTCTGCCAGCAGGAGGCGCTGTTGGAGCGGGAGAGAGCAAGGTTTCCCCGGTAAGGCTGTACACAAAGCAGCGCTCCGCTCACAAATGCTGCTTTATCAGACATTATATGCAAGATGAAATGAAAATGACATCCAAAATTTTCTGAAAACAGTCGGTTTCCATCAGAAATACAGTGATATAAAAACACCCGCACCGGGGTTTGATTTTGAAACGTGCAGTGCTCAACCAAGCGTTCTCCCCACCCGCCAACCATTCGAATTTCAGTAGGCGGGATTTATTTTTGTGATATCACAAATACAGGAAAACAACTTTGTAGTCCAAACGAGCTGTTCGCTGTAGTTCTTGAAAAGGGATTTTTTAAAAACAAAATATCTCCCTTTGGAGTAGACTTTGAGATTTGTAACTTTGTAGATCTTTTTATGCCCAAACATACACACTACACACTGAATAAAATTCAAAAAGTGAAAAAGCATAATAGGACCCCTTTAAAACAAACGTGCTAGCTTCTTAGCAGTCGGGTCAGTTGGTCTACTGGCACATCTGAGCTCCGTCCATGTGCGTCGCTCCTCTCTCTCAGCGGCCTTGTGTCAGTCTCCATCACATTAACAGCTAATTAAGATCTGAGTGATTTCCTGTGGGGAGTGTGTTCTACTTAACCATCTTCCCAAAGCCTGTGATTCCCACATTAATCTTCCTCCCCTCCGAGAACTCTTCTATCGATTTGTGGTTCCTCAGGAGCCAGTCTCATCTTGGTAATGATGAACAGGATTAGACTGAAATGAGCAGTCAGGGGAAGGAGGAGTTAATGCTGAAGCTGAGAGAGGGATATTTCAGTCATAGAGCCAATTGCTTATCTTTGTTATTCTTTTTAAGTGCTTTGCTTTACTTGATCTTCTTGAGTGAACTGGTGTGTTGTTTCTAATCGGAAGTAGCCAAGGGAATGTTGCACAGGGAAAAGCAATTCTACTGACAATTAAATATTAACTGATCATAATCATCAAAGATGCTGATGTGGACACTGCCTCAATATTCAGATTAATGGGACGATCAATATGTGGTTTTTAAATACCAGTTTGTAAGTTTTACTTTTTGACGAACCTTATTTGTTTGCTTTCTTGAATATTAGTCATTCAGATATTGAATATTCTAATTTCATCTCATGAATTCAGGGTTGTGTGCCATTGCAAATTGATGTGAGAGTGCCTAATTAAAATTCATTTGCTTACTTTGATTTGAACTTGAATTGAAGTGTGCAAACAGAATCCAAATCCAGAATCTAAAGATTAAATTTTTTTATTGTTAAACGTTTCATGCATTTAGATTTTTAATTATAATTTGTTTTAATACACCATATATGGTATTTCCAGAAACATTGAATAATTTTAACAGTCAACCAAAGAAATATTTTACAACATTATAAATGTCTTTACTGTCACTTTTGACCAATTTAATGCATCCTTGCTGAATAAATGTATTCATTTTTAAAAAATAAATCTTACTACTTTTGAACAGTAGTGTTTATATCAAAGTACCATGGTATGTATTATCATCTTTTCTATGTGCTTAAGTTGTTGCTTAGTAACAGTGCTCATGGGACGTGTGATTTAGGTGATGTTGGCATTAAGGGGAATATTAACTCTGATGAAGTGTTGTTGTTTTGACAATATTTCATTCAGTGTTTCCTCCCATATGGTGAAAACTTTAAGGTAGTGCTTTCATACACCTCCTCAGCTCAGAATAATTTATCTCTTGTTATCTGACAGACCTGAATGAACTCACAGAGGACTCCAGCTGCCCAACTTTATCAACTTAACATCAAGTTCTAGCTTAAACTAATTTTCTAGGCGATTAATTTCATATTGAAACAGGAGATTGGAGCAGCATATTGAAGAGCTCGGCCTGTTTTTAATCATGATTTTAGGGATGTTCTCATTCTAGAAAGCATGGGATTGAACAAAAACATTTTATATAGCCATGCAAAGAAAAGCCATGAATATTTTTGATCCATTTTCTTGAAAGAGAAAGACTGATGGTGATGTATTTTAGCTGATAAATGCACTTAAAATTTAGTGCATTTATCAGATAAAGTGTACTTTACACTATAGCTATAACAGCAACATTTCCTATTTTCATTTAGTTTAACTTTGTGTACTAAAATTCAAACTAAAACTTATTAAAATAATAAAAAAAATAATTAAAATAGAAATATAAAAAAATACTAATAAAAATTACAGAATCACAGAACAAAATGACTAAAACCTCAACTAAAATTAAAATGGAAACAATATAAAAATAAAAATGTTTAATGATGAAAAACTTTCTAATGCAGTTAAATTTTTTAATAAAATAAAAAAAATGTCTTAGTGCATGCATGTCATCTTCATTGCCAACCTTTTCTCTTATTTCTAAACTAATAAAGAAATGTAGCTTTTCTCTCACGCTTCTATCAACTCTAATATGAACTGTGTTCACTGTTTAGGGTAAATGACAAACGATCTGTTGTTTTCCATGGTTTTCAAAATCCTTCAGGCCTTTTATGTTACTAATTAAGAGTTTATTGTAAATACAACCATTTACCAGAGGAAATGAGCACCTCACCATGGCACATTATCAATATATATGCTGAAATGTGCTTTACACTCTGAGTCAAGTAAATGAATAATTTGTGAGTGTTATTGTTTGGTGAAGGCTTACTTTTCCTGGAATCAAATTATTAACAAGCAACAATGTTTTTTTTTTTCCCAGGCACCCATGCAAACAGCATTACACTAAACATTATTCTCATCTCAGCGAGTGAGCGAGCCGCGGCGCCCCTCAGGGCTGGATCCATGCCCACCAAACTGATTAGCATTGCATTTCCCATCCTGCCTGCAGTAATTACTGTCATTTCAATAGGATGCAATTGATTTTCAGAAAGTGTTTATAAGAAAACTTCACATTTCGGTGTATTAAAGACCCAATGAAATCAAAATCAGAGATGTTTAGTCCATATCTGTTTGCTTTGAGGCCATACTGTATGGAATAATAATAATAATTTTTAAAAAACATAAATAATTGTGACTTTTTTCCCCTCACAGTTCTTGAGTTTATTGGGGGGAAAAAGACGAAAAGCAAGAATGGTGAGACAAAAAAAATCACAATTCTGAGAAAAAACTGAATTATGAGAAGTTAACTTGCAATTCTGAGAAGAAAAGTCTCACAATACTGACTTTTTTCTCACAATTGCAAGTTTATGTGAGTTATAATTTGCAACGAATTGCAAGAAAAAAGCCACTTTTTCCTGCTGTTTGCGACTTCTCACCATTTTGACACGTTTTTCTAACAGTTGCCGTTTATATCTCGCACTAGTGAGATATAATCTTACTAATGTGAGAAAAAAAGTCAAATATTGTGAAATATAAATAAGCAGTTCTGAGAAACAAAGTCTGAATTGTCAGATAAAATTTTACCGTATCTCACAATTCTGACTTATTTCTCACAAATGCATTTCTCACAATTGTGAGATATAAACTCATAATTGCAAGAAAGAAGGCAAAAGTCAAGACTTCACATTTCTGTGTATTAAAGACCCTGTGAAATCAAAATCGGAGGTGTTTAGTCCATATCTGTTTGCTATGAGGCCATACTGTATGGAATAAAAACAAAACAAAAGTAATAGTGACTTTTGCAATGCAAGTTTATATCTGATATAAAAACTTTTTTCTAAAATTTGCAACTTTTTATTGCAGTTGCAAGCTTATAGCTCACAATTGTGAGATAAACTAAAAAAAGTATGAATTGTGACAAACTCTGAGGAGTAAAGTCTGAATAAGATATAAAATTTGTTTAAAAAAAAGCTTGTTTTCACCTCTTTTTTTGCCACTTGCAATATTTTCTCTTTTCTTTCTTGAATTTATATTTCCGTTCTTGCAATTGTAAGATATAAATTCAGAATTGCAAGAAATGTCAAAACTTTTTTTCTTTTTTCATTGCGTGGTGGAAATAAGCTTCCGTACATGTGCATGTTAGTATACTACATAATTTTTTTTTTTGCACGGGGGGTCTTCAACAGGGGATTTGTGAGCTAGTAAGAGTCTGGCACCACATAATTCACCATTATTTCTATTTATGGTCATTCCAACAGCTTTCCAGTCTTTTTTTGATAACAGCACAGGAGGACACTGGCCGCAGTGTTCTTTCCATGATCACTCTGGATAATTGCTTCGGGCCTGTCTCTTTAAACTTAAATTTGTACAAGCAAAACCCCGTGGAGTCAAGCAATCTTTAGGAGCTTCTTTCAAACCGAGTGTAACGTTTGATGACGCACATATTCATGGACCATTGTGCACACGGTTGTGTTATAAACCTCCTTTTATTTCAAACTGTGCACTGCTTCATTTGTTTTAATTAACTTGTTTACAATTTGTGTGGCAGGTTTTCCTGCTGCCTGAACTCTGAATCCAAAACAGCTGCTGCCCATCGTAATGTGATGACATGATCATATTTCTCTTGTTCTACCTTGAATTTCCAGAAACCATCTGCATTATGGTCATCAAAACCATTATGCAGTTCAATGTTTGTGTGACAGACAGTGTCAGAAGTTTTTACACTCGGTTTGTATTTGCACTACAAATAATGCCGCCCCAAAAAAAGTTTATTTGTCATTTGTCATATGGTGAATCGTGGGATACAGCCAGGTAATTTGTGCATACAGAAAATTTGCATAGTACAGTATAGATACAATATACTGCAGAAACAGTGTAGTATAGTTAATTATTGTTCTGAACATAGCCATACTTTTGAGTATGAGTAAATCATCACTTTCATTTAGGTTTGTACAGTTAAATGATATTAGTTGAAAATACATGCTTACATGGAAGAAGTATATCACGTTCGGCAGTGTACTGTGACTTGAGATGCATTCTCTCTTCCTTTCTACACTATTTAGAAATTTAAGCTGATATTAATGTTTTCTGAAGGGAATATTTGCTTTAAAGTCAGTTTTGTTTTTGCTCTCAGCAGTTGGTAATAGAAATGAGTCTATTGTTGCAATTAAATCTCAGTTTTCTGTGTTTTAAATCATGTAAACACAAGAGGCAAATGACTTCAGTCAAATCTGAGAGTTTATGCCTGGCCAGATTTCCTCTCGTCTCTTCAGACTCTATATAGAAGCACATTAGCATTATCAGTGCAATAACTGCTTCTGGCATGATCTCTGTTTGTCTATTCTGTTCTGGGATTCATCCAGAAATCAGTCTAGACAGGACAAACGACAATCAAAGCAGATAGAGAAGCGTAATGGAAATAAATCTGATCATTTGTTGCAGCGCAGAATAAACCGTCTGTGATTTGAGAGAGTTTGTAAAGGGCAGATGCTTGTAAACGCACTCGAGCTGTATCCCGTGAACTTCTCTCTCAACTCGAGTAGGCTTACTTTGCATAAATGTACCAGAATGCTAATTAAAACATGGACAGATTGTGTGCAGATTAAGTGTGACTGCGAGGAAGTTGTTCGTTTAATTATTAAAGAACGACACAGTGTATCTTTACAACGCCTCCTGCTGGTTTCATCCCTCTCAAATTCAGTTTGAATGTCATTTTTTAAAGGGAGAGTTCACCCAAAAATGAAAATTTGATGTTTATCTGCTTACCCCCAGGGCATCCAAGATGTAGGTGACTTTGTTTCTTCAGTAGAACACAAACGAAGATTTTTAACTCAAACCGTTGCAGTCTGTCAGTCATATAATGGCAGTCAATGGGACCCACGGCTTTGAGAGACAAAAAAAACATACACAGACAAAACCAAACTAAACCCTGCGGCTCGTGACGATACATTGAGGTCTAAAGACACAAAACGATCAGTCTGTGCAAGAAACTGAACAGTATTTATGTCATTTTTTACCTCTGATCTGCCAGAATGTCCAACTGTCCACACGCTGGCTGTTGTGAACGCGCTCAGGACGGATGGACCAGGCAGCGGATCAGAGGTAAAAAATGATATAAATACTGTTCAGTTTCTTGCATAGACCGATTGTGTCGTGTCTTTAGACCTCAATGTATCGTGACGAGCCGCAGGGTTTAATTTGGTTTTGTCTGTGTATGTTTTTTTGACTCTCAAATCCATGGGTCCCATTGACTGCCATTATATGACTGACAGACTGCAACGGTTTGAGTTAAAAATCTTCGTTTGTGTTCTACTGAAGAAACAAAGTCACCTACATCTTGGATGCCCTGGGGGTAAGCAGATAAACATCAAATTTTCATTTTTGGGTGAACTATCCTTTTAAAGAAAATTTAAAATTGTTAATTTAAATTATTTTTTTATTATTACATTTAGAAAAGGAATCAATATTTCAGACTACAAACACCATGAGAGTATGCATCTTCACAATAGCATATTCAGGTTGTGGTCAACAAATATGGGTTCCAATAGCCAATTTTTAAAATATTACTTCCAATTGGTAGGCCTAAATACATTCATGTGGTTATAGACTTTGGAAAGTACCAAAAGCTGTCATTTCTAATATTAACCCTAAAGCACTGCATTATTAACCCATGTTACAGTAGTATTTATATACTTGAAATCTGAATTGGTAGCCAAGAAAATGCATGTAGTGTCAATCATATTTGTAATATATTACACCTTACAATTGAGATAAAATCCACTTTTCTCATTCAAAACATCTTACATCCAACATACATAGATTATAACACTGATTTTAAGTGAACTCTCTCAGTTTTTAAAAGATTTCTTCGCAAAGAGGTTTCTTCACAATACCTTTATCCAGAGTGTCTATTGAAGTGCAAATAGCCCGCCTTGTTGGCAGAGGCTATTTACAGTAACTCCGCCCACCAACGTGTGATTGGGACAGTCAACACTGAAAAAAGACAAATATTTTACATCAGTTTCAGTGGCGCAGATAGTAAGGCGCGTGCATTTTGACGCGATCGACCCGAGTTCGAACCTGCTTTTTGCCGATCTTTTTTTTTCTCCCTTTTCAAATCTCATATCGCATCGGAAAGGCATTTATTTTCAATAAAAATGAAGGAAATAATCAAAAAAGTTGAAAATAAATTATCGGGTAGGGTTAGGGTAGGTGTAGGGAGGGCTTTGTCCCAATAAGGTGGCATTCATTTAATAATGTGAATTAAAACTATAATTTACACTCAATACGTTATTATTGCGTACTGTTTTATAATGTACTACAATACTGAGGTGCAGATAATTGCCACTGTTTGCAATAAGTAGTATATAAATTGCAGAAACTCTTGCTATTTAAACATAGTGTAAATAGAATCTATAGCTATTTGCACTTAGTGCAAATAGCCGCTGCCTACCTTATCTGTTCACAATTAATAAAATAAATATGGCAGCTGGACTGAGAATGTTTACCGAACTGACTCAAAGGTGAGTTGAAACTTGTGGAGAGAAGCAGAAGAATGGCTGTTTGTTCGAAATGAGTAATCTTAGACTCATATGATGTGACCAACCACAAAAGAAAATGATCTGGAGGGGTCGAGATAACGTCTGAGTTATTAGATGTCCATTAAGCTTGATGCAAACACTTGTGATCCAGCAGACGGCAACAATGGCTTCATTTTTAACTCAGAATCAATCAAAGTCTTTTTCTGATTCACTAAACCAACAGTGAACAGCCAAACCACAGATCATATGCCACATGGCGTTGATGTTCATGCATAAAGGCCAATGTTGGGAAGATTTGTCTCAGGCCTTACATATAAAATAATACTAAGAAAAATCATGTTGGTAATGTAGAGGCATTAGAAATTCACATATCAAATGTGATACAGTATTGGTTTTACAGGCTTAATAGATGTGTAAAATGAATGTGATTCAGTGGGTGACATTATAATGTCCATGCACCACTATTAAAATGCATATGTGACCCTGGACCACAAAACCAGTCTTAAGTGTCAATTTTTCAAAATTGAGATTTATACATCATCTGAAAGCTGAATAAATAAGCTTTCCATTGATGTATGGTTTGTTAGGATCGGACAATATTTGGCTGAGATACAACTATTTGAAAATCTGGAATCTGAGGGTGCAAAAAAATCTAAATACTAAGAAAATCACCTTTAAAGTTGTCCAAATGAAGTTCTTAGCAATGCATATTACTAACCAAAAATTAAGTTTTAATATATTTATGGTAGGAAATTTACAAAATATCTTCATGGAACATGATCTTTACTTAATATCCTAATGATTTTTGGCATAAAAGAAAAATGGATAATTTTGATCCATACAATGTATTTTTGGCTATTGCTACAAATATTTCCCAGCGACTTAAGACTGCTTTTGTGGTCCAGGGTCACATATGCTAAACATGTAGAGACATCTACTGTATATTACACCCTTGTCTTGAGGTCAACCGCTGTTTAACTTTAAATTCAGCATGTATAGTGCCTTATAGCGCACTCATTCGCATGCTTAATCCCTCATCTTGTTTTGTAATTCAATACGTCTTCCTCTCTGTGCAAGCGTTTGTGCATAAAGTATATAATGAGTATGTAAAACATTCAAAATTCAGCAGTAGGTAAAACCAAGAAAAGCTAACTACATAAGCTGCATTCTCTAAAATGTATGTCTGGCTGGTGAACACTTCAGGGACCTGTTTTATGAGCTATGCAGACATTTTAATTATGCAGCTGAGAAAAAGTCACTGTCTAGATGTAGCCTACCACATGAGATAGACAGTCTTTGTATTATTGTGTCCCTATATTGTATCGTCCAAAGCATTGATTTTGGGAGATGGAGGTCGCACATGCAAACAGACAGACATCATAAGGGCCACCATTACCTTTGTATCATTTTCTAATTAGGAGGCCGTCTTTAGCTACTTGCTGCCACCTGTTGGATAGAAAAGATAATTACACAAAACTTAATCGGTTTTAGTGCTTTTCACATTTGTAAATATGTAACCTTAAGATATTATTTCAGTATTATGATCCCATGTGATTTATTTATATCTCTATTGTTATCTTTATTCATTTTTTTGTTTGTTATTAATATTGTGAGTGAAATATTTGTGTCACTTGTAATATTTAACAGTGTAATTATCAAGTCTATGTTTAAAAAATTGCCAGATGAATCCACAACATCTAGTCGTATTAATGGCTTGGGCTTGCACAATTTGCAAAAAAGTTGAGGATTATAATATTTAAACGGATTTTTGTCAGGACGGGTACTTTCTTTCTTTGCCCTCATTTATGCACTAAAAGTATTATTTAGATCTATTCATTCTAAAGATTTGTATCTGAAATCAACTCAGGCGTTTGGTTTCAAATACATTTTGTACTCATAAACAAACTTCAGATACCTGTCAGCAATCGCAGGCGGTCTGTGTCAAATAAATACATTTTATTTTTATATGTAACTTCAAATAGCTGTCAGCAATCTCAGGCGTTACGTGTGAAATACATTTTATACTCGTATACAAGCTACCTGTCAGCAATCGCAGGCTGTCTGTGACAAATAAATACATTCTCTATTCATGCAATGCAAATTTAGATACCCGTCCACGTTCACAGGGCTTTGAATATCAAATAAATTCATTTGATGTACTGTAATATCAACTACGTGTCAGCGATCTCAGGCGTTTGGTTTCAGATACATTTTATACTCATAAAGGTTTCTATTTACTATGTGTTTTTACAGCATTGAGCAATCCAGCTCCATAAATCGCTTGCAATATCTCTTCTACTAGATAAATAAAAAAGGGTATCCCTGTGCAGCTATGATCAGCTGATACTCAATCTTGGCTGAGCTTTCACTGTTGTTAAGGAAAGGGTGAATCTGATTGGTTGGTTCTTGTCACATGACTTCTTGTGGCATTGTGAAAAGTTTAAATGTTTTTGTCTCGAAGGCCCGTTCCTCACAAACTCACAATCTTAAAGGAACACTCCACTTTTTTTGAAAATAGGCTCATTTTCCAACTCCTCAAGAGTTAAACAGTTGAGTTTACCGTTTTTGAATCCATTCAGCCGAACTCCGGGTCTGGCGGTAGCACTTTTAGCGTAGCTTAGCATAGATCATTGAATCAGATTAGACCGTTAGCATCTCGCTCAAAAATAACCAAAGAGTTTCGATATTTTTCCTATTTAAAACTTGACTCTTCTGTAGCTACATCGTGTACTAAGATTGACGGAAAATGAAAAGTTGCGATTTTCTAGGCTGGTATGTCTAGGAACTATACTCTCACTCCGGCGTAATAATCAAGGAACTTTGATTTTATCAATTTTATCATCGGTAGAAAGTCAAATGTTTCAATAGCCCACATTTCAGACAATTTATGCAATAAACCACCAGAAAAAAAAAAAAAACCCGTGCAACAGTTTACAAGTATTCAATTCTGCGAATTTAGAAACATGGCTACTGGAAACCATTATGTAATGGTTTTAATGGCTAACTTTTGATGGTTTGTTAAGTTTGTAATGGTCCTTTTAGTAGAAACCATTAGAACTTCTGTGATGATCTTTTTCCCAGAAGAGTTCAAATCCTGCCGATCAATGTCAGAACCAGATCAGAACTTTAAAGTGTTTTATTGGGTCACACAAAGATGAACCAGTGAAAATCTCTACACTGATTTTCTTCTGTTTAAGTTCTGACAGTAATGAAGAACAGTGTGTTCAATGGATTCCCTGCAGAAAAAAACAGGCTTTAGCTGGTTTAAGCTGGAAGTAGCTGGTTTTAGCTGGTCTCTCAGCCTAACCAACTAAACAATTGGTCAAAACCCCTCTAAAACCAGCCTGCTGACCAGCTATGATCAGGCTGGATGACCAGCTAAAAGGTTAGGCTGGTTTGAGCTGTTTTTCAGCAGGGTTGTACTGTTGTATTCCAACATTGCTCAGCTAATGAAATGTGTTTCTGACTAAATCTTTCAGTCGACAAACACTCCATAAAACAGCTTTGAAAACAGTTGTGAAAGTGATGTAAGCTAGGACCTTTATACTGTGTGTGCCGCTGTAAAGTCTGTCCATCACAGCCTTGTTTTCATCCTTGTTGAATTCAATATTGTCTAACCTGATTAAAGTCTATACTGAATGTATTTTATTTTATTTAGTTAACAGGGACATTGAACATTAATAAAATAGCTGTAAATGTACCAGAATTAGCCAAAGGCTATTTTTCATCCATAGTCCCTGGACAGTATGTTACAAGTCACCCTAAAAAAAGATATGAAAACATGCTAAAATAATTTAACAATTATAATTACATATAACGTGTAAATATCTGCATGCAGTGCAACTGATTTTGAACTGATGCAGGAGCATGGCTAATGAAATGCAATCATTTTACAGTTACAGTTTTTCTCGATTGCTAAAACACTATAACCAGGCTTTTGAACTAAAATTTCAAAACCATAACGCCATTTTTCAAAAAGCACACCCATTTCCCTAAACTATAAACACTATTCCCTGCTTTGACACATGAGTCAGATTTGGTGAACTGTTACTGCAAAACTCTACACACAAATCCCTACATTTCTCAGTGCTTACACCATGTGCTCATTTAGAAAGCACTAGCATTCAATATTGTTCACTCAAGTCTGCACAGTTTGAGCTCAATTAGCACACAATTACCCAAGTGGAAACACTAGGAGTCAAAATTTATCACACACCAATCAGAAACTTCGATGGAGATAAAAGGGCCAAAGTCAGCTTACAGTTTTTCTCAGTGGCTTTGGTGCATTTCTCAGATCAGAAATGAAATTCTCAAAACTACTTGTTCAACCTCCACATCATCTAGTCACTTGTGCACATCATAAAAAGTTTCTCATTCTTTTGAACAAGTTGCGATTGCTTTGGTACATTCATGCAACTGATTATGTACATTTGTCTGTGGTTTCCTACATTATCAGTTACTAGTGTCATGTTGCTCAGAATGTATAGTTCTCTGTGCTATAGTCTTACCCCTCAAAACATCTAGTCATTAGTTCATCGTATAAATCATTACGGTAAATGCAAAATGGTTGATCTAGTTGTCATAAACTGTCAAGCATATTTTCTACACATTTCTATTAGACTTTTACTGTAATAAATTTGGCATGAATTGTTCAAGTGAATCTTGACTTTCACTAATGAAGAGAATATAGATCAACCAATGACAAACCAGTTCTCTGAAATAGCTCAAAGGTACGTCTCATGAAATCATATATAGAAAGAGGAAACACAAGAGTTACAAATTCTGACAGTGGACTTTCTAATTTTTATTTTTGCCTTTGTGCACATATTTCTTTTTCTTTTCTATTTCACAATGACGTTGTAATGTGTATTTTTTTTTTTTTTGGTCAGACCACTAGTAAAAGTGCAACTTTGAATCATATCCAGTCTTTTTCAATCAATATCCCACATACAGTAATGTGTAAATTTGTACTTTTGAAATGGATATGTGGCATACATAAGAAGTGCAGCCTTCTGCATTTCAGTACAGTAACTGTCATCCAAACTGTTGCCATAGTTTACATCAGGAAATACTAACAGAGAGCACTGTTATACTGACAACATGACTAAGCATTTTGCCTATCTTGTTTGTGAACAATGACACAAGGACATCAGGCATGCGAGATGATTTTATCCCCGCCGCCTGGCCAGGGCCAGTATAGCCTGTGATGCTGAAGAGGTTCTCTGGCCTGTCCCAGACCAAAGACGGGATGCTGGGGCAGAATAATTATTTTTGTTGTTTGCTGTATTGTACTGTACTCTACAGTACATTAAATTGAGGAATAAAACATTTGGGGAGTACCACAAGCAACACTTATTACGGGTTTTTGTAGTATTGTTTTGAATTGATCTCATCAGTGTGTAAAACTGTGTTGTAGTGTGTGTGTTTTTGAGGGTTTGTGTGTCATGTCTGAGAGCAAAGTTTGATTTTTCAGCAAGATTGAGTTGTTTTGAGTGGAGAGCTTCATTTTGACCTGAATATAGGAAGTTTGGGGAATTGAGTTAGAAGTTATGGATTCGTGTTTACTGTTTTGAGAATACGAGGCATAGTTTCAAGAAATGTGTTTAAGCAATCGAGAAAAACTGTAATCAAATTTTAAATATAGTGGATCTGTATTTATTTGACTACAGTGCAAGCATGAAAATGTCAGAATTATTAAAGACAGTGGACAATGAGCATCAAATACTGAGTTGCTCTGAGTTACAGGTGGTAGAAACACCTAGTGAAATGTGATTATTCATTATGTCATACTGACTCACTGACATCATTCAGCACCAATCTTCATCTGTTCAATATGCAGCAGAATCAAATGAGTGTAAGTGTGTACTGATATGTGTCTTTATATCACAGGCAGATAAACTGAAGGATCAGTGTGTTTGAGGGCCATCAGTGTTTGGACTCACAACAGTCAGAAACATAAGAAACAGCTCAGTGAGCGTCGTGATGGCCTGTAATGGGCAGGAGGAGGAGTTCGAGAGAGAACCGGCTCGACCAGTGCAGCGTTTCACTGTAATTTCCTCCTTTAGAGTCTTATTAACTCTCCTCAATATCATTCGTACACAAACACATGGACGAGAGAGGAGCGAGGCATTCGTCCAGAGCTTCACATTACAGGTAAGAGCTTCACACCTGAGACGGGCAGAGCAGCGGACGCCTAAAAGAGCAGCAGAAACTCTCACTGCATCTTATAAGACATCAAAGTCACTTCTGTATTTATGTATCTGCTCATATATGCCTGTGTAAATGTGTGCTTGTGAACTTGAGCTGCTCAGTTAATTTACTGCTCAGTTAATTTACAACTCTGAAGGACTGCTGATTAACTCGACTCACAACAACAACAGGACAGAGAGTTTAACCCGGTCTCAAGGTTTCAAGAGCAAAGAGTAAGAAACGTCTAATGCTTCTCCGTCTGTCAGCGTTAAAGACCCAAAAGAGCCTCAGAATGTGATGAGGAGGACCTGAAGGAGAACTGTGATTGAATTCTCTGACATGCAGCCTGATGAAGTGATGCAGGTCTCATTTATTTTACATTTACACAATCGTGAAACACTTTTTTCTAAATTGGACTCAAGGTATATTTTATCAAATCTGGCTTTCCCAAGGAATCGAACCTATGACCTTGGTGTTGCTAGCGCCATGTTTGTTTGTCTAGTTTGACTGGAGTACTTTGTCAGGTTTTCTGTAGGTTTTATGAAGGAACATTTAAGACAAAGTAAAGAAAATTGAAGGGATAAATGTAAATGTCTTGTGTTAGAAAAGCTTCAGAGTTTCAAAACACAACTTCTGGCTGATCTTTATTACTTTTTAACTGAAAATAATTTTAATAATAATAAAAATCTTAAGGCTTGAATAGCTTTGCTCTCAACCACTAGAATACGAAAATATGTTTTACTATGCCTTCTGCCCTCTAGGATTGAAAAACTATGGAGGGCAAAATATATTTTTAAAATATATTTTATGAAAATATATATAAAAAAATATTTACATTTAAAAAAATATTTTCAAAAATATTCAAAAATGGCTAAGAAATATATTGGTAAATGTCTAGTTATGTAAATATATTTTGAAACATATTTTATCAAAAATATTTTTGTTCTTTTTTGTATATTTTGAAATGTATATAAATATATATTTGAATATATAGTATATAGTGCTGGGCAACGATTAAATTTTTAATCGCGATTAATCGCATGATTGTCTGTGATTAATCGTGATTAATCACATTGTTATGCACAAAATTCAATAATGCATTCAAAAGTAGTGTATTGTGCATTTAAAAGTACTGCTATATGATTGATTGATTTGATTGATTTGCTTTATTTAAGTGTCATACACCATAATAGATGCCCAGCCCACAAGGGCTTATTAGACACTGCAACATATAACAAGTCATAGCCACGTGACATAATACAAAGTAAAAGACAATATTACCAAACAAACACAAATATATCTATATACTCCTCATACGGGGTATAGAATACTTTGACGTCTTTGCCAGGCCTTTTCCACAAGTACAATAGAGCAAAGACCTTGTTTTCAAATAACCAATACATGATTTCAACTTCCTGCTTCCAAAATAAATCAAATTTTTCAACTGTATTAATTCAAATAATGATTCTCTTAAATCACAATACAAGGAGCAATGAAAGATAAAATAAAATCATCCTCAATACATTAAAGTCACAAAATTCACATAAACGTAGAGTACTGAGATGTTCCTTTAAATGGGCCCACTTCCACTGCCAAAGGCAGGGGGTGCCAGTTCTTGGTGGGCACAGAGATCTTTGTCTTCTCAGTTAGAAGAATTACTGAAGATATAATTCTGTTTTATAGTCCGTTTTAAATTGTACATAATTTCTAAGTTTTGGCTTATTCCAAATATCCTTCTTCCATTGTTCCTTGTATTTTACACCTTTGCTGTCTGACATGATTAATATTACAATTTAGGTTATTTTGAAGCATTATATCCATATCTGAATTTGATAAAATAACAAAAATATCTCCCAAACCATGGATGAAATTGGTTTATCCCAGATAAAAATTTTCTTTGTTAACCTTTCCTCAGGCAGACTAACAAGACGGTTCCATAATCGCACCATTCTAACTTTGTTTAACAATGCACAGGAACCCATCCTGCGTCCCCCTCACAGCTAACTTTGTAGCAAATTTATGCACACCAGAAAACATCTTAGTGCTCGATGTTGAACCGGGGTCCGTTCAAACCTTCTCCAGAGGCCCCAAACTCCTGCAGCGTAAAACAAAACTGGGTCAACTAATGATTCATAAAGTTGTAAATATGGGAAAACTAAGATCTGGACATGATTTCATTTGCCAACAAGCCACCTAATGCTCTTCCGGCAAGAATCTGCTAATAATTTCCTTCCTTCCGCCAAACCTCATATTCTCATCCAGAACAAAGCCTAAATATTTATAAGAAAGAATTAAACTTTAGGAGATCGCTGCAAAATGAAAAGTAAAACTGCTCTGAAGGCCTGCTTCCTCCTAAAATGAATAACCTGGGTTTTTTTATTATTAATAGCAAGACGCCACCTTTTACACCAAAAGTACATAATATCTAACATATTCTGCAAATTATCCTGATTTTCAGCAATTAACACAATATCATCTGCATACAATAGAATACTTAAATTAAAGTTGTCTACCCAGATACCCATTTTAGTCTGCTTAATTTCTTGGGCCAGATCATTTATATAAAACGCAAATAAAGTAGGAGAAAGCAAGTCCCCCTGTTTCACACCGAAGGGTGTCGAAAACCACTCCGTTCTTAAATTATTAATTTGTATGCAAGCAGTTGGATTTCTATATAATGCTTTTATAGCATTATAGAATTTTCCATCAATACCAAAAGACAACAGTTTAAATAACAATAATTCTCGATTAATGCAATCAAAAGCTTTTTTAAAATCCACAAAGCAGGCAAAAGTGCTCAAGCCCTTGTCCAAACGAGCTCTCACCACCGAAGATAGCACATAAATATGATCAATACAGGATCGATTTTTCCTAAATCCGTTTTGCTCATCCACCAAGCCCCCACAAGACTCCAAAAAAAAGTTCAGTCTATTATTGAGGACTCCTGAATAAATTTTATAAACTGTACTAATTAGACTAATTCCCCGATAATTCAACGGAACTCTTGGGTCATCATTAGCAGACTTTGGGATAGGTTTAATTACAGATTTGCTCCATACAGATGGAATAATACTGTTCTCAAAACATACATAACACAAGCAATAAAGAACATTCCTCAGGTTAGAATTTTTGAGTACTTCATTAGGGAGATCCTCAATACCCACAGCCTTACTTTCTTTAGCTTTATTCAACACCTGAAGTACCTCATTTAACGTAATATCCCTGTTTAACATATCATTTTGCGCAGGTATAATATAATATGAACAAAAGTGCAATAACATTTGGTTTGCAAACACTTTAAACAAATAAGGTGCTTTTTTTTACAGCAGTATTCCTTTTACATAGCAGTAGTTAAAATATTTCTTGTAAATCTCAACTTGTAACATTAATCAAATTAAATATAAAACCAAAGCTATTTGCCACTGCCAGGGCATTAACTTTTTTATAGAAAATATTTTATAGTTTGTTATAGAAAAACAAGTTATGCTCAGAGTCCAGGGGCCCATTCTTCATATGTCAATTAATACATGAGATGATTCGAAAGATTCCAGATCTTCTTATCGTGATAACTGATCTCTGGCTAATTTGGTTCTTCAAATGAATTTGCAGACTTGATTAAAATATCTGGATTAAGTTGTCTAAGATCAGTGTGTGTTCTCATGTTCCCCGAAAAGGGCAGATGCAGCGATTGGCTGGCGGCAAGACAGCAACATAATGACATCATATATATAGGCGATTTGCAAAGATTCATAAAAACCCTTATACTCACTTCTTCTGTGGATGAAGCTGGATCACGAATGATTCGCGCAAACATAGACGCATTTAGGCAGATCGAGATCGGTGCATTCCCTTCGAAACGGAAGTAACGTTAATCCTCTGCGTCTTCAGTGGCTCAGATGTCGGGAGTTAATGACGACTGCTATATTCATTATTACATCCAACAACTAAACACATCAATCGCTTAATCAGAGACATTCTTGTCTTCCCCTGCACCGGAGTTGACACGATGGCGGACAACTCTTAGCTCACTCAGGGCGGGTCTAAGGTAAGACGGACTTGTCAATCAACTATCGTGGGAGGGGCCTGTGCAGAACTACGTCATTCTGACAGGAATCTCAGAACAGCCTGATTTGAGAAAGGGGATTTTAAAATAGGGATTTAAAAAAAAACACTGGGTGGATTTTTATCATTATAGGATGGATGTATACACACACTTCCAACACACATTTATGTTCAAACAACTTGTAAAGTGAATTTTGCATCCGATGACCACTTTAAGACATTTTAATGCCGTCATTTGAGGAAGCGTGAATTAAGACTTTGTAAGGCCCGCATAAACCTTGGTTGTTGTAGTTGAGAGATGGTGAAGGCTGATTTTTG
Organism: Tor tambroides; assembly: GCA_021397915.2. Classification (NCBI taxonomy): domain Eukaryota; kingdom Metazoa; phylum Chordata; class Actinopteri; order Cypriniformes; family Cyprinidae; genus Tor; species Tor tambroides. Next base: position 26,038 of record JAFVLL020001559.1, read on the forward strand.
CATCTCTCCTCCTTCTGCAGCATGACGGATAACGTGCGGCGTGTGGTGTCCAAAGACGGCCACAGTAATGTGAAGATCGATAATGTTGAAGGGATGGTCAAGCTCTTCCTGCACGACATCTGGACCACGGTGGTGGACATGAAGTGGCGCTACAAGATCACGCTGTTCGCCTCCACCTTCATCACCACGTGGTTCGTGTTCGGAGTCGTCTTCTACCTCATCGGCCTGAGGAACGGCGACTTCCACGCCGACCCATCGTCCAATCACACGCCGTGCGTGTTGAACGTGGACTCGCTGACCGGCGCCTACCTGTTCTCGCTGGAGACCCAGACCACCATCGGCTACGGCTTCCGGCACATCTCCGAAGAGTGTCCTCTGGCCATTGCGACGCTCGTGCTGCAGCTGGTCATCACAGGGCTGGCCGAGATCTTTGTGACCGGCGCGTTTCTGGCCAAGCTGGCCAGACCCAAGAAGCGCGCCGGAAGCATCAGGTTCAGCCGCTCGGCGGTGGTGTGCGAGCACAGCGGGGTTCGGTGTCTGATGGTGCGCGTGGCCAACATGAGGAACAGCCTCCTGATTCAGTGTCAGCTCTCAGGGAAACTGCTGTCCACCCACGTCACGCAAGAAGGTTTTAAATCTAACCGTATTATTGTGAATTCAGGGGTTCCGCAGGGCTCTGTGTTATCACCTATTTTATTTTCTACAGTTGAAGTCAAAAGTTTACATACACCTTGCAAAATCTGCTAAATGTTAATTATTTTACCATACAAAATGCATGTTATTGTTTATTTAGTACTGAACTGAATAAGATATTGCACATAAAAGATGTTTACATATAGTCCACAAGAGAAAACAATAGGTGAATTTATGAAAATGACCTTGTTCAAAAGTTTACATACACTTGATTGTTAATACTATGTTCACTAGCTAGGACCACGCCACAAACGAGCTATGAAATAGTTAGTTGATCAGTGTTGGGGAAGAGTAGAAAGAGGATGAAGGGGTAGAGGGAATGGGATGATGGTCAGGTTGATCAGGGCATCTAGAATTGATGGCTCAGAGAGACTCAGGGTGGGGGTACCATCTCTATCATATATTTAGGCCAGACAATTAGGACCCCCGATACAACCTGAAGGAAGAGAATGTGGGATAAGGTTGGCTGAATGAATGAGAAAGGGAGGGAAGGGTGGGTTCAAGAGAAAGAGACAAACAGTACAGTATGAGGCAGCCCGATATATGGAGGTTTCAGAAAGTCAGGTGATTGTTTGGGGTGTGGCCCCGCTGCCGAACGTCAGCTAACCACTTAACTCCCTTTGTTACCTGAATGATCCACAGCTGTGTTTTTTGTTCAGTGATAGCTGTTCATGAGTCCATTGTTTGTCCTGAACAGTTAAACTACCTGCTGTTCTTTAGAAAAATCCTAAACTGGTATAAGTATACTAAACTGGTATACTTAAAGTCTGCTAAATTGGAACAACTAATTTTGTGCTTAATGCACTTTAATTGTGCTGATGTCCAACTAAAGATATATTGAAGTATATTTGATTGTGCTAAAGTGGAACTATTGCAAGTGTACTTTATTTACACTTTAAATATCTTGCATTTAAAGAACAATATTATTCAAAGATCATACAATCCTTATTAATAGTGACATTAAATCACATTTTAGGCTTAATATTAAGAATTGTGGAGTTTAATTATAAAGTTTAATTATAACTTTTATATCAGTAAGTCTCGAGCAATATGTCAGTAAATATGTTAATAGATTTGAACTATATTTAGTATGAAATAAATGTATTTTGAATATATTTACTAGGGAATGCATCTTGATTCAAGAATGTTTAGATATCTATACTGGAAAACAAGGCAAAAATACTAAGAAAATCATTTTTTGCAGTGTAAGACAAATTTGTATCACTGGTTTTTTTAATCTTGAAGGCGAGAAGAGCCTCGTGCATCAGACTGCCGTGGACTTCCAGCTGGACTCCAGCGGCGAGTGCCCGTTCCTGCTTCTGCCGCTCACTTTCTATCACGTGCTGGATGAGCGAAGCCCGCTGAGGAGCCTCACGGCTGAGAACCTGCCCAAACAAGACTTGGAGCTGCTGGTGACGCTCAACGGCACCATGGAGTCCACAGCCTCCAGCTGCCAGAGCCGCACATCTTACCTGCCGCAGGAGATCCTGTGGGGCTGCGAGTTCAGACCCGTGCTGACCCACACGGCCGGCGGGAGACTGGCCACAGACTTTAGCTGCTTCGACAAGGTGCAGGCCTGCAGCGAGCTGCCGATGATCCACAGCAACACCGAGAAGCTCCAGCTGGAGGAGGAGTACAGACGGGAGTGAAGAGACCAGACGGGAGTCAAGAATGTGCTGGAAAACCAGCCTAAATCATTCTGGAAGAGCATTCCGACGGCGAGCCAGATCTGGAAACGTAGAGCGCTGGAATACAGCAGAACTGAACAGCATTCAACAGTCAAAACACTGCAGATCAAAACCACTCGATTTACTTCTTTCTTGATCCTGGTCTTATTGGGAATCATTCATCAGTGACTGATTGCTGTGATCAAAGCTGAATTTTAGAAATCTTAAACACTTTTGAGAAACATATAGAACACTTTTCTCAACACTTTTGATCAAGGCAAGGCAAGGCAAGGCAAGTTTATTTATATAGCACATTTCATACACAGTGGTAATTCAAAGTGCTTTACATAAAAGGAAGTAAAAAAG
>JAFVLL020001560.1:0-40952 GCA_021397915.2 Tor tambroides
GTATGTTTGTGATATGTTATCCTAGTGTCAACTCTAGGATGACTCTGTATTCAAGGAAGCCAAAATGGAAAACACCTGTGGTGATCCTGGTGATGCTCTCTCTGGTAGAAAAACATCTGGTTTCGTCTGAACTCGCTAAAAGTCTGTGGATGATTCCTTGTCACTTTCTCTCACACTCCAGTATCCCTCATTCCTTTGCCCCCCTTCTTTCTTTATTCAAATATCATATGGAAAATTTCTCTTCTCCCCAAAGTAAGGCCAGAAAAAAAAACTTGTCTGGATTCTTCCACAGCAGCAGTGGTGATTGATAGAGATATAGCTGTTTTTATCTTAAAATGTTGGACAAAACAAATAGCTATAAATCTTCCTGTGTGCAAACAGGGAGACATTGGCCCGGGAGAAAGCAGGGAAGAGCGCAGTGAAAACTTTATGGCAGCAACAACGTTAATGGCAGCTCTGGATGATTCCAGGGGCCCAGCAGAATCGGACTCGAAGTGCTGATGCCAGTAAATGGTGATTTCATTCAGCTCCCATAACAGATTGATTTCTCTTTAAGTAACAGCCGTAGCTACCTTTCATTTTGGCATTCCAAAATGCTTACATATTGATATCGTTTATTTAACATATGTTTGGATCATCATAACAGTGTTTTATTTATTTATTTTTCCTTCAGATTCAAGCAAGTGACTGTCTAGTCTAAACATGGCCCGGAGTTTATTTGGTTTGTACCATCTAAATGTTTCAGAACAGTGTGTGAGTGATTACGTGCATGTGTGTTTCTCTGGCAAGTAGCGTCTGAAGTCGGCTAAAGAGAAATGAATTTATTTCTGTCTGGAAAACATGACGTAAAGCTCTCACTTCCACAGGTGCAGAACAGGATGGGGACATCTTGTATTTTTCCTCCAGCTTCCTAAAATTCAAATCATCCAGTCATCAAGATTTATCCTTCCCTTGAGAGAACACAGTTGAGACACAACAAACCAGGAACATCAATGGAGCTTTAGGTTTTCAGTCAACAGTTTTTCCACCATTAGAAAACCAAAATCACAGGTGGCAAGGCTGAAGAAAAATTTTTTAGTTTCTCCTGAGTCACCAATGCCTGACAGAGTTTTGCTGTCTTGTTTCCTCTCCTGTGCTGGACAAAGTGCTTTTCAAGAGGGGGTTGGGACTCCCAGCATGTTAAAGTAATCATATTCTGCTGGTGGACCTCACCACAGCTTTGGGAGTTCTCTCCAGGGCTTTTCCTGAGTCACTGGATCTGGGGCAAAGTTGCAGGCGCTCGACATGCATCTCCATCGTGCCTCTTAAACCTGTCCGCCTGTCAGACAGCTGGAAAAAAATCCATCCTTGTGTCCTGCTTTAGAGTATTCTGTACTTAAGACAGCATAATTAGAGACTTGAATCTTCCTTCTCTAACCACACAAAGCTTACATCATTTTTGAATGAAATCGGCTATGTTTGATTTGAGGGCACATTCTTGAAAACTAGGAGGTCTGTTCAGTGCGTCAAGACATTGAGGAGGAAGTTTACTAAAACTGAAACTGTGTTGTGGTTTTGTGAATAAAACACAGGTTTTTCTGCTGAAATACCATGCAAAAAACCTGATGATTTTTCCTCTGAGAGCATGAGAAGTTCTGATCATGAAGGGTCTGCCTGGAGTGTGCGAACATGCCGACATGGCTGTCGCCCCCCTTGGTGTGGAAGCTCAATTTAAAAGCAAGCCAAGTCAAATAAATGTTTATCCAGCGTAAACTCTTCCTAGAATCCAAACAGATGTCACTGCCAGCTCTTACAGCACTGTCTGCTATGGACTATAGATTGCTTTACACTGAATCCCTGTTTTTTTTCTCCAAATGAATGCATAATTTAATTAAAATATAATGCTCATTTCATTTTTTTTTTAACAATTAGATTACTTTGCCATCATCTAACACTCACTTAATGTTAATCTTTAAAAATAATTTGAATCAATAGCACTTAAAATGTAAAATTTGATTTATTTAAATGAAATATATTGTTCGTCACTCTCAAAAACAGAACACTATTATAACTGGATGATGTTAAGTGTTTGGGAGAAATATGTTTAGGTCACAGCCCTTGATTAAGTGTTTGATTACTAAAGAAATTCAACTGACTGACCAGTCAAGATAATGTTGAAAAGATGTAGAACTAAAGCCAAGGTAACCGAAAAGATGATTAAAAAGTCAAAGCAGATCAAATTGATTGGTAAATGGAAAAGTTTTGATAAAGCTGCAGCAAATTTTTCTAGCCAAGTTTTTCTTCTGAACAGACATCTGGATGATTAAATCAGAAGAGACTGAGAACAAACAGATAATGAACTACAGTAAATTACATTTTCTTGTCCAGACAGTCACATGCAACACTTTCTCCTATGTAATTCTCACATTTCAAGAGTTTTTTTTTTTTTTTTGACAGGTGCACGCAACTGCTAAAGACCCGATGCTTCTTCCAGAATTTTCCCCTTGGACATTTACAGCATCAGAGATAAAAGGAAAAACCGATAGGTCATACATTTTCAATACTTCATGCCTCAGTCCTGCATTGTCTAAGCTTTTACTGGAATTGTAGAGTAAGATTTGGCTTCCCGTTCTTACGTACAAGTTCTCTGTCTACCACGCATAAAAGAAGATTCTCACCGTCCCTGATTTACAATCAGCTCCGAGCTAGTTTTAACCGGTATGACATGTGCAGCTTGACCCAAAGACTGAACTCTTCAGACAGCCAGTAGACTGCATCAGGTATTGGCAATGTCTGTTTTTAGAAATTTGGAACTTTCAAAGCTGTCTAATAAGCATGTGACCTGCAGGGCTGATTTTTTGTGAATATTCGAGCTTATAATATTTCTAGGCTTGTAAATCTGTTTGTGCAGGCTAACAATACCCAAAAGAACTATAGATTGGTGAAAAATTTGATATCTTTGGCAGTATGTTTTTATATAAATCACTTCATAAATTTAGATGATTTGTACTTATGATTTACAAAAACAGCCAAGTTTGAGAAAGAGAAATAAAGATCAAATTCTTCAAACTTTTGAAAACTGTTTCAGCTGGCTTCGATGGTCTAGTACACTAAATTTGCAAGAGTGTTGATGGTTTTATGCTCTTAAACAGTCCACAAGACAGAACAGCAGGTCCTGCGTAGTTGTGTTCCAATTAGGAATGCAAAGGGGACAGTCTAGACACGGTGTCGAGGAGAAGAGAGAAGACCTTGAGTCGTTTTTCATTTTTTTCACAGGCACATCCCCTGGGCTGCATCATCTCACTAAGGCACAACTAGGCCCACGTGCTCTGCAAATTTCCGAAAAATTGGAACGTGTGACGGTCACGAAGTTCTCTGCTGGCCCTTGAGTGTTCGTTTATTAGATATTTTGGCTAAGGCTTATATCCCGAAGCACTATGTTAGTAGCATGTAAGTAGTACTTAATTTCTATGACACATTTCCCAAAAGCGTTGTTGAAGTTGATTGATCATAAATTTGCAAGCACCTCAAACTACTTCTGAATCTTTCCATTTACTTTCACAGTTTATCAGAGACAAAGTTCACATGCATTTTGATCAATACAAAGCCACTACATTTGAGAATAAAAAATGTTGAGGCTGTGCTTTGATGAGAATTGTTAACTGCTTGCAATAGAGAGATGATGTGTAATGAGAATTTCAGAAGAAATATGAGACTGCAAGTTTTGGCACTTATATAAAAAAATGTAGGCTTACATAAATGTTAACATATTAGATTTGCACACATTATAATTGAATGTAATCACTACATAATTTATGTTCATGCATGTTCATTGATCTAGTTGAGATCTTGTTTTACTAAAGTCATTGTTATTTATATATTATAATTAATTCTCACTAATGTTAAATATTTTTTTTACATCTTGACAAATTGACATGCTTTTTTGTGCATGTTTTTCATATTGGGGAGGCCAAAATATTGGAGATGTTGTGGAAATTTTTGGCTGAGCACCGCTGGTTTATATTACATTTTGGGGACTGGTTTGGGATATGGTTTAGCTCTATCACAAAATAATGTACAATGTAGCTCAAGATGAATGTTACTGGTAAACTAAGCCTAATTTGATTTTGCTTTCAGCTACTAATAGCATGTAGCACTTTCAGCCTCATTTAACACATTATCATATTTAAACCACAGAATTCAGCAGAGCCTAGCAGCTTTGTCTGAATGAAAGAGAATGATGTGTTTCAGAAAACACAACAATGTGATATACCATTAGATAATAAGAATCCTGCTAGGGATTTAGACATGTCTCTCACCATTACGTTCCAGCAAACCTTCACAGGTTTTTGGGTAAGTGTGTTAAAGAGTTTCACTGGGGCACATTTGTGGAACAAACCATGGAGCAGGGCCTCTGATTTCTTTTATTTGTGGTGGAGCCCTGGAGGGAGAGCTGTCACTCAAAATATGCCGGTCTGCAGAGACTTGGGTATCACCACAGGAAGCTGGTGCTGATTATGGGAAATGGAGACTGATCTCATGTTTGGCCTCAACAGACATGCACTTAAAGAAGAGGGCTCTAAGAAATGAATGGAATATTAAAGCTTGTGTCTAACTCTATGTTTAGGCTTGATGCTATCAATCACCTGACGTACGTTTAAATGTATGATCTATTGTACCAATAACCTCTGACAGGAGGATCAAGAACATATTGAAAATCATTTCTCTCTCTTAGTCTACACAGACATTTTCCACTGAACTCTGAACGTGCCTATATCGTGGCTAGTTGTTTGGGTGCGTCAGGCTGTGAAAGCCATGACTCACCATCTCCAGTGCCTCTCCACAGGAATGTTCCTCTACCTCTCTGTGAGGCTGAATTCACATCTGGATATGGAGATGGAGCTTGATTCCCTGAATCTCGGTGCTGGAACCCTTTTCTGTGTGACACATCAGCTGCTAAAGCCTGGTAAACCAGCTTCTCACCTGCTTTCCTCTTATGTTGGTTTCAAAGACCTCAAGAAAAGGAGTGTTAATGTGCTATTTGTGTTTCATCTCTTCATAGTCACACATGAAAGCCTACTAAGCGCTTGACTTGACTTGTTTTTGCCAACAGGGGTCAGAAGAACAAACTGGAGAGCTTATGAACACGCCAACCAAATAGAAAACAGTTAGTCTTTACAAACCGCATTTCGTTTCGTTTGTGGAACACAAAAGAAGTGGGGTTTTTTGTCCATACAGTGAAATTCAGTGGGTTATAGTGTTGTTTTGGTCCCCATTAACTTTCATTGGATGGACAAAAGAATTGAAACATTCTTCAAAATATCTTCTTTTTTGTTCCACTGAAGAAATAATGTTTGGAACGACATGAAGGTTAGTTAATGAAGACAGCATTTTCATTTTTGGGTAAACTATCAGAATGGTTCAGTCAGAACGCATGTGAAAGGAATGAGTTTTACACGTGAGCAGCTCAGTTTTGTATTCTTGTGGCTTTCCAAATCTCTTAACAGAGAAATCAGTATTGGATCTTGAAGATGAGTCTTCTACTGGTTTCATGAGTGAGTTCCTCTACCAGTTAGGAAAAAGTAGCGTCTGGGTTTGGCTAGTTCCAATTAACCCAATTCAAAGTCCCTGCAGAGAGCAGGGAACAATTTCTGAGGAAATTCTCTCATGAACTTGTGTTATTGTTTTGGGTAGGATCACCATCAAACACTGTGAGGTTAGGGATGTATTCCATGTCCGAGAAGAGGAATAAATCCTTAGGACGATTAGAAAAGACCACAACTCAGAAAAAAAGCAGATTTTTGCTCCATGGGTTCATTCTTGGGTCTGGGCGGATGGAAGGAAAGTTGAATATTGTGTCATTCATGAGGAAAGCTTTGTTTTATTTTGTTTGAATTAAATCAGTCATCTCAAGTAAGATCAAGTGTGTCTGGAAGGATCAAAGGTTTGGCTGAAGGTCGTCAGGTTCAAATTCCTCCATGAGGTCTTTGACAAATGAAACCCCAGGATAACGGAATGACTACGGACTCCATTTACCATCAGAAATCTGATCTTATCATGAAAAAATGTCTGGCTACATTTCTAACAAAAATATCTGACTTCATCAAAGGTTGTCAGACATGTTCTTTGTTTACAGTATGTGAAATGAGTGCATGAGTTTGCACAAGATGCTTATGATTGAGCAAGGCAATATCTTGAAATGAATAAATACAGTTACCCTTTACTGAAGCCTCAAAATTGAGACACAAGCCACCAGCAGCCAGTGGCAAGTGTTATAAACCAGCTGAACCTTGAACCAGTAAACTACTTTTGAGAAACGATTTTAGAAGCCCAAGGGCAAGGCCAGGAATGCATGCACAGTTAGGAGGTAAAATAAGCAAAACAAGGAATAATACAATGCAGCGGTTTGCCTGTCAGTCTCACTTCTGTTCTGAGTACCTTTGAAAAATGGACTGCCTCTCCCACTGTTTGTCCATTTCCTCTGCTGTCCCAGTGGCCAAATGCGTCCAAAAGTCTGAGACCACATAAAAAAAAAAATGAAATAAAAAAAAAAATCTCAATCCCATTTAAACCTTGAAATAAACAGTAAAAAAAAATTAAACAGTAAAACTGAAACATTACAAAAAACCAAAAAAAAACAAAACACAAACACACACACACACACACACACACACACACACACACACACACACACACACACACACACACACACACACACACAAAATGAACCTATTAACCTAACAGATTGGCCACAAATTGACAATAATCTAACAGAAAAAAAGTCATTCTTTTGTAATTACTGAGAATTTGTAATCAGTTTAGTTTTATACATGATTTTATAGAACCTTGTAACATTTTTAGAATTTCTTCTCCACAAATGGATATTGGCTTGGTAGGATATTAAGGTGTTTCCTAGTTTTATAGTCACTGGCTGTGAGAAAAATAGATGTTGGCAAAAATACTGAGAGATTATTTAAAAATAGATGAAAACAAAAAATCCTATCAAATGATCTAGAGGAAATTGAATAGAGGGAATAGAAATTGATTTCGGTGACCTAAATACCTTGAAATGATGTGGGGAAACCACAAACACCAAAAAAGGTTGTCTAAAAACTGAATGTGCTTCATGCAGGAATGGTCACATTGACTACATGATTTTCTTTTCTTTTTTCCTTCTTCTTTTTTTAGTAAGTAGTCAGATACATATGTCTCTTTTCAGATAATGATTGCACAATTATATTTTTTACACTACATTTTTGCACTGTCCACAGAAAATCAATCAAGTGATTAAATTATCCTTCCTTTTAAATTTATAGTTAATTTGGTTTCTTAACCACAGTAGCAGCATTTTTAAGCATCTTTTACTAGTCAAATCTGGATAATTTAGAAAAGCCTAAATATAAATGAACCACCACAGGCCACACTTTTCCACTTTAGCAAGGAAACCAGATTTATCTTACTGACTGATCCAGTGACATCATCTCTCTTTTCCTGACAAAGAAATATTACCCATAAGTCTGATTTATAGATGTTGCCTGTCACACAGTTTGAACAAGGGAATCTGACTATGAAACTGGAGACTTCAAAATAATTCAGTGCTTTCTATTATAAACAGGGAACAGTTGGTAGGAACAATCTGTTTACTGGACACCTAAGTATTTTATATTGATACATAACCTGTACTGTTTTCTGAAATGTAATCATTCTCCCACTTTAAGAGTTTCCAATAAGAAAATATGGCAAACTGCTATTTCTAGCATATTAGACTGCACTGCACTTCTTTAAGGCATGATGCCTTAAGAGAAAAGGCGTTTTTTTTTTCTTCAGAAGTAACAAAAACATTAAGCTGAATCATTTAGAGTGAAACATGAGCAAATTTGTTCATGTATTGACTCACATAGCCCATGACATTTGGTGCCTTTCACTTTGCATTATTCTAAAAAATTAAATCACACATGCATTCCCATTTCTGACTTTTACAAGATTGGAAACTGTGTAAATTGCCCAAGCGGAAAGGAACATAAAAAATAAATTGGTAACAAAGTGAGAGAAACAAAAAAATATATTATAACAATAAAAAAAGATTTCCCTGGGGCCTAAGACGTAAAATGGCTGAGATAAAATGGGAATTCTAAAGACTTTGTCTAGCATTCTCTCATTGTTAGCTCATAGAGTAAAACGTCAGTCTGGAAGTCATTAGCTAAATGTTCCGTTTTAATGACAGATATATGAATACTTTTGGAGGTGAGGAAAGGGGAAGGCTATCAGCTTATTATGTAATGTGGACATTAGATTCTGTGACGTAAAGAGGATCAGAGGCTTTGCTATAAATTTTGTCTAGGATATGCTGTGATTGCTATGGAGACTGGAGTTACTAAAATGTGCATCATAACTTTGGACAGATGAAGGGCATTATGTTTTAAAGCATGTTTATTTTAGGACTATTAAGCAAAAATGGTTGCCATACAGAAAACATGAAATATATATATTAAGTATTTCCGGAACTCCTGTCCATACTTGTAAGATACTGTATCTGTTATGTGCATTAGTTTATATATGTTTGCTTTTATTCCACTTGTAGGTTTGAAAGATAATTTTTCCAGAAAGTGTTTCTATTTCTAAGTACCCTATCATTTATTATCTGTACAAGAGGTGGTCAAAAGACAACAAGAAAGAAAAAGAAGATTGATTGATGATTCTCCTGAAGATTTGCTTTGAACTTGAAACATATTGGACCAAAATCAATCTGGTAAGCTTCCCAGTGACCCCATGGGACATTCTAGTGGTCAGAATGTCCTTTTCTCCAAGTTATGATTGCTAGGTATGCAGTCTACAAAAAAAAAAAAAAAGCTGTATTTTCACACCATGAGCATATATTTATTAAACAGTTCAGAAAACATATTTGCAATGACGTGCCCTTTCCTCTGCATCAAAGTGATAGTTCCATAACGGATTTAAAGAAGTCATTATACAACTTTATAAATGTTTTTAATGCTGCAGTTGGCCTTTAAGAGCAAAAATATAGCTACACATAAAAAGGTAAGCTCATGATCATATGATCCATGTGCTTTGGCAGGAATCCCTGTTCTGTGTGCATTATGTAATTAATTAATGAGGAACCTTTCTCAAGAGCTGATTATAAAATACACATCTTGGCAAAACATCAACAAATCTGTTTGAAAAACCTGGAACTGTAATTTAGACTCCACAGAGACATCAGTTCAGTCAAAGGAAGGAAGAATTATTATTTTGCCCACTCTAAACAGGCACTTAAAAGAGGGCGGCACTCATGGGGATACTTTCTCATTTTGGACGTATACAGGATATAATGTAATTTCCAGCATAAAGTAATGAAATATACAATGATGTCATCCTTTTAACCCTCTGCTGAGGCCAGATTTTGTGAGAGCTCTCTTCTGATTTGCTGGCATGCTGTAAACATGTACATCATCTGTCTCATCTGCTGTAGTATATCTCCACTTTATGTGTTGGCTTTCGTAAGATGTTCCCACTCGACAAAAAAAAAAAATGATGGAATGTCTACCTTTGTGTTTTCAGAAAGGGATGGAGCATATTTTCAAAGGAATGTAAAGCTCTTGAGAGAACAGGTCAAATTAAAGTCATACATCTTAAATGGTAAATGCCACGATCGATCTATCTATCTATCTATCTATCTATCTATCTATCTATCTATCTATCTATCTGTCTCTGTCTGTCTGAATATTTATGGGACATATTGTATTTGGTATTTGATATTGGGATATAGAATTACAGAATGGAAATTATAATGTATTGTATTATAATAATATATTATTTATATATCGTTTTAATATATAAGTAGTTATACTATACATATGTTCACTCTGTATCTCATTAACTGATATTTAAGTATCTGGCATTTGTCCTTTGACACTTATTTTCTAGTGCTTTTTAATATAAACCTGACTTCACTCTTAACCTTCTCACATACCTATGCTCACATTTAAGTCTTCACCCTTACCCCAGCAGCCCCAGGCGCGATTCAGAACTGCATTAGCTAATGAAAACTGTCATGACGTGCTGTCACAGAAACAACTCGCACCTCTCCAGTCCAGCGAAACCCTCCTCCAGCACCCCAAACCCTCCCCCTTTGAAACCAAATATGCGCCCCTTGTGATAAAATTCAAGAGAGATCAGTTATGAGGAGGGAGCCCGTGAGTCCGGCATAATCGGAATTAATCACGTATCAGCTTTGGAACATAAAGAAATTGTTCAGTAACACCTCATGATTGACTGCCTTGTAACTTGCTTCGTGCGCGAATTTTAAACTTTGCGCTTGGGGACCTGTGGCATCTCCAGGTTTTACGCAATGAATTTTTGATCATTATTCTGGGTTTACCATCGTGGAACTGACTGAGGAGTAGAGCGGATAGTTATTTTAGTCTTGTAGATATAATTTTTGTTAGTTAATCTTCTATATTTCACGGAGTTCACCTTTGGTTCAGGTAAGTGAGGTGCTTTCAACTTTTCTATTGTTGCTGGTTTATGTGAAGCCAAAACAAATGTGGCGTGGGTTCTTAAAAGTGTTTACTCTTTTCCATGGGCTAAATATGCGTTTTAATGGATGAATATGACAGTTGATTGTTTTCACAACCACAAATATTACATTTTAGTCAGAGTGCGCCAAGTGGACGCTCGCGTCTCAGGCGTGTGAAGAGGTAACCATAGCAACTCTACGCTGATCAATAGCCTATAGTTCAGTAGTTACCATAAGTCTGTAAAATACTTTATTATATGTAGCCTACATATGACAGGCGTAATCACAAAAACGTTTTTATGTAGACAATTTTGGTTGCGCGACTGAAATCTCAAAGGATTGTGCCCTGAAAAATACTGACGGAAATTCCTTTGAAAAGTAATTGTATAATACGCACTTTCACAGAAGTTTCAATACCTTTGATGTATTTGTTTGTATACTTGTGCTAAAGCATATTGTACAGTTTTATTATATAGGCTACAACATATATTTTATACAAACTCGTTCACAAGCTTTGGAACAGCTTCTCAATTGCGCATGCCAGTGGACAGCCTGATAAATTCAGTGGATTTGGGCATGTCTAATAATGTATTTTTAATGCCAGATGAGGTCTCTTGGTTTTAAGCAGAGCAGAGCCACTGTGGAGCAGGTCATTTAATTAACGTGAAAAATTAATATTTGGTTACCATTGTTATCCATAGAAGAATGATTCTCCGAAGATGTCTCCAAATGTTGGCCCTTTTGCTTTTGTTCACCTTCGTAAACTCTCAAGGTAAAACTGTGTATTTTTATTGATATTCTGTATATTAATAATCTTTAATTTGAATGTGTGTATCATCTTAAGACCAGCATGAATCATATGAGTCATATTGTTGTTGTACTATAACAATTGTATACATGTCTATTATTTTGTATATATTGTATATATTATATATGTACAGGAGAGGGATAATTCAGTGTTACACCATCTTTAATCACCTCAGATTTTGTATGTAGTGACTAATTGAATATAGAATTACTAAATGTAAAATAACAAAACATGTACCCATTTTTAGATGAACAACTGGAAGATGAGACCGTTTTTGACCTGTTTGAAACCAGTGGGATCACACGCAAGACTATCGGTGTGAAGCTTTTCAAGGGTCTGGACAGCGATGCTCCGGCATACCGCTTCATCCGTTTTGACCAGCTCCCTTCGGTCAGCTCCACAGCGCTACAAAAACTTCTTTTGCAGATACAAAACAATGAGGGCTTCATTCTGACAGCCACTCTGCGCCAGGACCGCACATCCCGTGGCACGATTCTTGCACTGGAAGGCCCTGGAGAGCGCAGGCAGTTTGAAGTTGTTTCGGATGGAAGAACCAACACTTTAGATTTGGTGTACTGGTGGGCTGATGGCTCACGCAATGTGATCTCTTTTGAGGATGTAGACCTCTCGGATTCACAGTGGAAGAATGTCACACTCTATGTGCATGGAGAGACGGCAACTTTGTACATTGGTTGTGGACTCATTGATAGCTTTATTCTCGATGAACCTTTTTATGAACACCTGAGTGCCACAGGGGGCCATATGTATGTGGCCAAAGGGGCCACACGAGAAAGCCACTTTAGGGTATGTTTGACCTTACATTATTGAGAAAAGTAACGTGCATGCCAGTTGAATGCATTAGAACATAAGCTACTGGATATCAGGAATAGTAGGCCTAACTAATACATTTTGGCTCTTTGTAAGGCAATTTAGTCGGCATTAGTAGTTGCAGTGCATGCCAAGCAAGTTGCTGGAAACCGAGTAATAAATTACAGCTGATCCTCCAGTGTTCTGTAAATCCAACCCAACTTCCCAGTCATGGGAGATATATGTGAACGGTTGAAAACTGGCAAAGTAAGCCTGACAGCAGCTGTTGTTTCTTTCAGGGCTTGCTGCAGAATGTACGTTTTATCTTTGACACCCCACTTGAGGACATTCTGGAGAGCAGGGGATGTGATCTTGGAAACCCAGGTAGGAGGGGCTTGTGAGTCTTAATATTCTTTTAACACTTTTAGCCAGCCAAAAAAGATTTGTGGGATCAAGATGAAGTTCCTGTTTAATTGGAACTGGTGTACGGAATATGTAACTCACAGACAGGAAGGGATTCGTTCTGTAATGATGTCCATTTTGTTGGAATATTTTGTGTTTTGGTTTTCTTCAGTGTCAGCTGAATGGTGGCTGTGGAAAGAATGGGTTCTTAAACTACAGGCTTTAGCCATCATTCGCTCAGGGGAAGGTTTTTGGCACTTGACACTTAGCTTTCTAAATAAACATGCTTAGAGGGGCTCACGCTTGTGGAGACCTGTGCACACTCACTCAGATTAGTAGCAACCAGCGTGACTGAAGAAATTATTATCTTGGAAGTGCCATAATGTGCAAGTATTACAAGCCTGTATTTGTCTAAGTAGGCCATCCATCAATCTGGTCTGATTTTTTCAGAGCACATCAGCCCTAATGATTTACTTTTAACATTGCTATGTTTTTGTAATTATACAAGTATTGCATGTAGCTCACTTTTAGCTTATATTTAAATGATTTTAGCTTGTTAGAAGCAAAGGGACCATGTGTGGGGTCACATAGAGGGGTCAGTAGGTCATAAAGCCAAGAAGGGAGGAAGGGCAGTTAAGTAAAACATGAATGTAACCACACACACTCGCACTACCACATGGACACAGAAGCACACTTATAGCCACTTGAGGATTAAATGAGTTCAACAGGTATAGAAAAACAGTCCTGGCTTCACAATACTATCATGGTTTAGAAATGTTTTGAGTGTCAAGATTATGTTCAATGAATACCTCTTTACACATGATGGTAATCTACACATCATAGATCTAGAAATTATGAAGCTGGCTTTGATGTTGTTCTTGTTTCTTTGTTATCTGGCAGTAACAAAGGAATCAAGTGAAAATATTTACAACAGTCTAATCTAAAAACTAAGTGCTGTTTTATGTTCAAATTTTAATAATAGTTTATTGGGGTAACACACTACTGCCCCACCCAGACTTTAATATTATACTATTACTTCTGAACTACTTAAAAATAACTTCAAAAAATTTTGCTTCTAAAGATGGCGACCAAGAATTGCTGAGATAGGTCTGTGTGCCTAGAAATAGTTCGCTCGCGGTTACATGTGTGTTACATCACAGGAGCCAGTGAAACATTTTAATTTGGCTTCCTATTGCAATCTTCAAGCGCCTAAGTGTCGTGTATAAAGAGGCTTTATTGCAAACAGGTTTAGTTGTCATGCTGTGAGATACCCAATGTCTGCATTCTCCGTCTTTGTACTTGCCTTAAAAGGTGAAGTGTGTAGTTTTTCCGACATTAAAAGACTTTTTCTCATCCCACCTTGCTCAAATAACTATAAGCCATTTGTAGATTGTGATTTCTCTGAAAAGTATAAATACTGTGGCTCTATCAAAACATCACAACATTCACTCAACCAGTTCTGTGACCAGTGACAGATGCAATTTTTTTGCTTTCAGATCTTGCTTATTTGCACTTTTACTTAATAGGATATTATAGTATACACTTCTTCAAAAGTTTGAGATGGTAAGATTTGTGAAAGAAGTCTCTTATGGTCACCCAGGCTGCATTCATGAGGTACCAGTCTGTTCATCTGTCAAAACCATTGGCCAGTGGCTTTAGAAGATTTGAAATATAGTGTATTTATGTTGTATTTTGGAGTCTCTGGTCACTATTAGCATATTATTTGATTGTAAAGCATCTCACAAATCTAATTGTTGTGCCTGTCAGAATTCATCTGTTAATTATAGATATCTACATCTAAGCAGAATTTCTTCTCTCTTTCCTCAGAGGAGGCAAATGTAGTCAGCGAGAGCGCAGAGGTGGTGGAGGTTCCATCTTCAATTGCCACCAATGTGATTGGCCAGAATACAGATGTTCCAGCAACCAGCTCCTCAGAACTGATGTGTGAACGTTCCTGTGAAGAACTGGCCAACCTCTTCCAGGAGCTCAAGGGTCTCAGAGTTGTCGTTAGTAACCTCATAGATGGCCTGCAGAAAGTGGTGAGTCCTGTTGTGTTGCTTTGACAGATCCAAATACAGCCCATGTTATCCTACACTTTATCAGGCCTAAACTTCTGTAATTTAGAAAAGAGCCTCTTAGATCTCACATGCAGATTGAGTATGCCACATTGTTGATGTTAACTGATTTTGTCAGATGTTTAAAAAAATGTGAGAGCAGTTATGTTTGTGGGCACATGAAAGGGATAGTTGGACCATAATTTGGTATCTACCCACATAACTGTGGCAGGAATGTGAGCTCAGTAAATCACTGTGTTAGACGTTTTCTGTTGGAAAACATCTAAAATTTTCAGTGAATGAAAATTTATAGTTATTTTGACTGCTGGTTATGTTTGAATGTGTGGAAAGACTGAATTGAGGTCTCATTGCAGCATGAAGATGAACAACTGTTTGATACATTTCATTTCAAACTATTTAGACAGAAGAAAACACAGCGATGAAGGAGGCACTAAATAAGATGCAGAGTCTTTCGGAGCAGACTATGTGTTGGCAAGATGGCCGTATGTTTGAGGACAAGGAGGACTGGATTGTGGATAGCTGTACTCAATGTACCTGCCAAGAAGGAAAAGTGGTTTGTCGTCAGATCACTTGTCCTCCAGTGGCATGTGCCAATCCATCCTTCATCGATGGCGAATGCTGTCCAGTTTGCCTTCGTAAGTGAAAGCACAAACAAACAGTATTACAACCAAGCATTACAACCAAATTTGTCTTTTGTTTGTAGTTTTTATTTATGTCTTTGGTAACAAAATTAAAACCGTTATCATATACTTTAATAGTTAATAAATTAATGTATTTAGAAAAAAATACAAAATCTGAAAAGAAAAGAAAAAAAGATAAAATAAGAATTAAAAAACAATAATAATTAAACAATTTGAAAAAAGAGTACAAAATATACACTACTGTTCAAATGTTTGGGATCAGTATGATTTATTTTATTTTATTTTTTATTTTTTTTAATTCATACTTTTATTCAGTAAGTGCATTAAATTGATCAAAAATGAGAGTAAAGTCATGTATAAAGTAACATATAAATGATTTTCTGAACTTTTTCTATTCATCAGAGAATCCTCAAAAAATGTGATCACAGATTCCACAAAAATATTAAGCAGCACAACTGTTTTGAACATTGATAATAATAATAATAATAATAAAAAATGTTTCTTGATTACCAAATCAGCGTATTAGAATGATTTCCGAAAGATCATGTCACACTGAAGACTGAAGTAATGATGCTGAAAATTCATCTTTGCCATCACAGGAACAAATTAAATTTTAAAATATATTAAAATAGAAAACAGTTTTTTAAATTGTAATAACATTTCACAATATGATTCTGTTTTTACTGTATTTTTTGATCACACAAATGTAGCCTTGATAAGCCTAAGAGAGACTTCTTTCAAAAAAAAAACTTTTTGTGTTTGTAAAAAAATGCACAGTCCCAAAAACATGCAACATATATACTTGTACATTTTCTTATGATGTTTTATATGTTTTCATCTAGCAATGGACAGTGAGGACGGCTGGTCTCCATGGTCAGAATGGACTCAGTGCACAATCACATGTGGAAGTGGCACTCAACAGAGGGGGCGCTCTTGTGATGACACAAGCAATACATGTTCTGGACCCTCGATTCAGACACGAAGGTGCAGTTTGGGAAAATGTGACCGCAGAGGTATGAATACAACCATTGTATGTGAGATAGTTTGTAGTGAATCACTGTAGCACACTTATAGTAACATTGTGTTTTGCAGTCCGTCAGGATGGCGGCTGGAGCTTATGGTCTCCATGGTCGTCCTGCTCAGTGACATGTGGAGATGGTCTGATCACACGTATCCGTCACTGTAATGCTCCTGTTCCACAAAGAGGTGGAAAAGACTGTGAAGGTGACGGACGAGAGACACAAAGCTGCCATGCGGACCCCTGTCCGAGTGAGTGTTGCATATTTAATCACCACTGTTAAATATAAAATATATGTTAGCGGCATTTAAACGTTAACTTTGACAGCCCTACAAAATTTAAAGCTCAACCCCAAATTGAGCCCAACCACACACATGCTCATATAGAAACCATTTCATCCACCCTGCTGTTCAGATCTTAACTGGAAAACATTGAGAGGATGATGTCATTCTTTCCAGTGCTTACATTATCGTTAGAGCAGGGAGGGTACACAAATTTGGGCAATTTATTCAATCAGAAGATTATGACAAAGATGCTTATGAAATGCCTGATGAATGAGATTCACATTGGAGACACGGCAGATGACTGGGAACACCCTGAATATTTTCTGTCAGGGGCTATTGAATGTTTAGGATCTGGGCTAAATTTTAGTTTTTGAAGAGCAGTGCCAGAAGAGGGAAAGCTATGTTCATTGTGCCTGCTTATTTTGGGCATTTATGTGTTATTTCCACATTAGCCAGGAATGTGCAAGCACACAGATTGCGATATATTAGAGGTGTTACGTAACATAACATTTGGTCCATAATGAAATCCAAGTTAACTCATATCTAAAGATGGTTTTTAGCTTTATTAGTTAGTTTTATTACATCAGTATCAGTTCTTTGAAATCTGCACCAGAATATCTGTGGTGTGTTCTCTAAAAATTGCATAAGCAGAACAATGGCATAATAAAACTAAATAACAACCAGTTTAATACAAAACAAAAATGGAACAACAAGCAGATGGACTTTGTCAATTAAAAACACAGCATAGTACTTTTTATTATATAATTATATAAACATTACTTTCATTAAGTCACAAAACAGATGCTGTACATGCCCTCTGGGGGCATTGAGTAACATTATGAACAGATTTGTGAATCAAACTTTTAGGGTGTTAAATCTAATAAATGGAAGTGTATCCCATATTATGCCATTTAGTTGATGGTGGCTGGGGTCCATGGTCTCCCTGGGCAATGTGTTCGGCTACATGTGGAGGGGGTCTGAAGAGTCGCGTTAGGGAGTGTAACAGCCCTGAACCGCAGCATGGAGGAAGGAAGTGTCTTGGAGACTCCATTGAAAATGAAGTATGCAACCGACAGGAGTGTCCTGTTGGTAAGAAAAACAAACATATGAACAAAATATGTTGCATATATGCCCTTTTACAGTGCTAAAATCTCTGAAGTGTCTCTCTCAGTGCTAAAAGAAAAGTAGGTTTTATACTAAAAACAGTGCTGTGTTGATTTGACAGATGGCTGTCTTTCCAACCCTTGCTTCTCCGGAGTCGAGTGTATCACAGCTTCTGATGGGTCCTGGGAATGTGGACCCTGCCCAATTGGGTATCGTGGCAATGGAACTTCCTGTGAAGATGTCAATGAGGTGAGCAAAATTATATCAGACTAATTAGATCAGAATACTTCTGAACAAACCTGCAACCCTAAGTATTAACATTGGCATGTTGCAGTCACATCAGTGAAATTTCACTTGCGAAAAAACGTCCATTATATATTGCCAATAGTACAGTGACGTATGAAGCACAGCTCACACAGAAGTCACTTTCAAAACGAACAGCTGTCTGTTGGTCAATGCAGTGAATTCACATAACCAACCGATCTGATGTGAAATCTCACATTCGCATGAATTCCTATCAAAATGACTGGATTTCACCTGTGAAAATTCACCGAACAACAGTAAATGGGACTGCGCTTGTTCTGCATGTTTGTGCTACAAACATTAATGAGGCCTTAAAGGGATAGTTCACCCAAAAATAAAAATTCATTCAGTCATTAATTACTCACCCTCATGTCGTTCCAAACCTGTAAGACCTTCGTCCATCTTCGGAACACAAAGTAAGATATTTTTGATGAAATCCAAGAGCTTTCTGACCCTGCATACACAACAATGGAACTACCGCATTCAAGGCCCAGAAAGGTAGTAAGGACAGTGTTAAAATAGTCCATGTGACATCGGTGGTTCAACCGTAATTTTATGAAGCTAGCATAATACTTTTTGTGCGCAAAGAAAACAAAATTAACAATGAATGGTACTGTCGTGAGCGTGAGTCAAAGTCTGACAATGAAGAGAAGAAATTGTTGAATAAAGTCATTATTTTTGTTTTCTCTGTTTACCAAAAGCTCGTAGCTTCATAACATTATGGTTGAACCACTGATGTCACATGGACGATTTTAATGATGTCCTTGGTAGTTGCGTTGCTGTCTATGCAGGGTCAGAAAGCTCTCTGATTTAATCAAAAATATCGTAGTTTGTGCTCCGAAGATGAACAAAGGTCTTACGGGTTTGGAATGACATGAGGGTGAGTAATTAATGACAGAATTTTCATTTTTGGGTGAACTATCCCTTTAAATCTTGGAGCTTGTTGAATAGAAATGTGCATTGACTTTTCTAAACTACAAAAAACTGGCAAAAAAATCATAAAACTGGAATAAATCCCATATATTTACATTGAAGACCTAACCAAAGCCATATCTAGAGACCAGAATATCATTGAGACTATGGGCCAGTTATTTTAACATGGCAACCACCTAACAGTGCTCTAGCAACCACCCAGAACACCCTAGGAACCACGTAACAATACTCTGGCACCATGTCGATGAGTTTTACACAGGCAAGAACCCACAGTATGTATATACAGTACATGTCTGACAATTCTGATCCTTGTACTGCTTTTCTCTTTCTCTCTTTTTGCTTCCTTTGCTTTCTGTGGTGTGCAGTGCGATATGGTATCAGATCTGTGTCATAAGGTGGGTGGCCTACAGCAGTGTGTGAATACAGACCCCGGATTCCACTGTCTCCCCTGCCCCCCGCGCTACAAAGGGACTCAGCCCTACGGCATGGGAGTGGAGTCAGCTAAAACCAACAAACAGGTCAGTCATATATACATCACCCCGCATACCACTTACCGAGCAGCTAATTTACGTCCAGCCTCTCGGCAGATATCCTCAACACGTTCTCAAAGTTCTGGGTCGTGTGTTTAAATAGACAGTTTTAGTATCTGTTGTTTTTTTCCCTTATGAATAGGTGTGTGAACCCTACAACCCTTGCAAGGACAACACCCACAGTTGCCACAAGTATGCTGAATGCATCTTCCTTAGTCACTTCACTGACCCGATGTACAAGTGCGAGTGTCGTATCGGCTATGCTGGAGATGGAATCATCTGTGGAGAGGACTTTGATCTGGATGGATGGCCCAACCAGGATCTTGTGTGTGGAGCAAATGCCACCTACCATTGCAAAAAGGTACTACATAACTGCATCAACCAGTGTCACGCCCCCCCATTTGGAGCCATATGTCAATTTAATAGGAAAAATATATAGAACATTTGGATATATTGAAGACAAAATGCTAAGAGTAAAAACGTCTCTACATTGGTTCAATTTAACGCAATCCAGACCTTAAGGTTTAGCTGAGGACTGCTATGAGAGGGTTTCTAAGGAATATAAAATGGAAAGAAATATTGTTTCACCTTAATAAACCCCATAGGACAATGGCATCAAGTCAGGCAGGGGGCCCAGTGACCATGAACTAGAAGAATGTTTTGATTTGGCCCAGTGTTTACTGTCTATCGTGCCTTTTGGAATTGTATATTTTATATCCCTTAAACGTCTTTATAGTGAGGTGTTTAGCCAAAGTGAGGGAGAGCAAAAGTAATAATTACATCATTCTTCTCCTGTGATGGATAATTGCTTGATTATGTCATGATACACCGTGGAGAAAAACCAGGACCAGAATCTGCAAGACATCATAGATCTGTAGCATGGGAAGCAAAGAGAGCCAAGCGAGAAAGCAATAAAGGATAAAATATGTGCACTTAATAAATAAATATTGGTAATGCACAGAATGAAGAATTGAGATATCATAGCAGAAGAAGCTTGAAATTCTTAGTACTGTATGTGGGTGATTTGATGTGGTTCATTTTATATGAATAACTATTAGTGTCAGATTTCTGGAATTAGGCATTGTTTTAAACCGCACAAATAAGTGAAGCAGTAGTGTGACAGCCTGGGCCCAAAATTAGCTAAAAAAATCGCATCCAGAATTATTTCAATAAAAAATCTTAGTTATAATAAATAAAAACGTACATGTATTTATACTAAATCATTCAAAAGTTTTTGTAAGACGTCTCTTATGCTCATCAAGACTGCATTTACTGTTAAAAAATACAGTAAAAATAAAAAAATATAAAATATAAATATAAAAAATATAACTGACTATATAAAAAATATAACTATATAAAAAAATATAAATGTTTTCTGTTTTCTTTATTTTAAAATGTAATTTATTCCTGTGGTGGCAAAGCTGAATTTTCAGCAGCCATTACTCCAGTCACATGAACCCTGAGAAATCATTCTAGTATGTTGATTTGATTAGACTAATTTAGATTAGGAAACATAAATTCAATATTAACTAATAGTTTTCCCTCAATAAACTTCTAGTTTACTGCTTATTGATTTTGTTTGTAGTAGTTATGTTTAGGTATCAGGTTAAGGGATCTATAGTATGGTTATGCAGAATAAGGCACATGAACTAGGGGGCAGTTGTGGCCTAATGGATAGAGAGTTGGACTTGTAACCCGAAGGTCGTGGGTTTGAGTCTCAGGTCCGGCAGGGATTGTAGGTGGGGGGGAGTGAATGTCCAGCGCTCTCTCCACCCTCAATACCATGACTTAGGTGAGACCCTTGAGCAAGGCACCGAACCCCCAACTGCTCCCCGGGTGCCGCAGCATTGGCTGCCCACTGCTCCGGGTGTGTGTGTTCACAGTGTGTTTGTGTGTGTGTTCACTTCTCATTGCTGGGTGTGTGCATTTGGATGGGTTAAATGCAGAGCACAAATTCCGAGTATGGGTCACCATACTTGGCCACACGTCACATCCTTTCCTTTCCTTTCCTTTCCTTTCCTTTTCTTTCCTTTTTATATGCATGCTAATAAGCAAATAGTGAATAGTGAATAGTGTTCCCTAATCTAAAGTGTTACATGATACAATTTTTTTCAGGGTTGTGTGATGAATATAAAGTTCATATATATTATAAAACAAAAACAAAATTGTTATTTTGTTATTCATTGTTTTCTTGTGGCAGTTATTTTGATATTTTCCACAGATGTGTTCAGGAATTTCTAAATTTCTAAAGTTAAATTTTCTACTGAGGAGGATGTGCAGGTTTGCAACAGATGTTGTTGTTTTTTTTTAATAAACATTATTAAGTCGCATTTTCGTCATCTTCAGTTTTTGGCTTTGATTTGCTCACAAGAGACAGATTATGATTTTTACAGATCAATATGCACTGCTTATGCTTCCACTGTGAAACAGGCCTGTGTTTCTGCAATTAACTTTTAACTTTATTTTGCAATCTCTGCAGGACAACTGCCCGACTTTACCCAACTCTGGTCAGGAGGACTTTGACAATGATGGGCAAGGAGATGCTTGTGATAAAGATGATGATAATGATGAAATTGTGGATGAAAGGGTAAGGCAGATTTAGTACATGTGAGGTTTATGGATTTGTCTTCATGCTACTGATTTATATACACTGTAAGAGTGTGCGCTATTCATATAGACACATGTATATGATATATTTCTTCCAGGACAATTGCCCCCTGATGTATAACCCCAGGCAGTATGACTATGACAAGGATGATGTCGGAGACCGTTGTGATAACTGCCCATATGAACACAACCCTGCTCAAACCGACACTGACAACAATGGAGAAGGAGATGCCTGTTCTATTGATATGGATGGAGATGGTACAAAAAGCTTTGATCGTTGTTTATAATCCACTCATTTTGGATCGCAACAGATGTGGCTCACATGTCCTTTTCTTATTTCTGCTCATAGAGATTCTAAACGAGCGAGACAACTGCCCTCTCATTTACAACACAGACCAGAAAGACACCGATTTAGATGGAGTCGGAGACCAGTGTGATAACTGCCCCTTAGTCCACAACCCACAACAGGTCTGGAGAAAAATGGAAACTGAGTGCTTTTGCAGATTAAACATCTTTATTCATTTTTTAAAGAATGTACCATTTTGTTTTTGCAGACGGATGCAGATAATGATCTAATTGGAGATCAGTGTGATGACAACGAGGACATAGATGAAGACGGCCATCAAAATAACATGGATAACTGCCCGTACATACCTAATGCTAACCAAGCCGACCACGACGGAGACGGGAAAGGAGACGCTTGTGATTTTGATGATGATAATGATGGCATTCCTGATGACCGGGATAACTGCAGACTAGTTTCCAACAAGGACCAAACGGACTCTGATGGTAAAAACACTGTTAGACGTACTACATAAAAAAAACGGTCCTACTTTATATTAGGTGGGTTCATATTGTATTGCAAAACACTTTTGCTGCTATTGAGGTGGGATACGGGTAAGGTTAGGGACAGGTTTGGTGGTATGGATAGGTTTAAGGGTGGGTTAAGGTGTAAGGGATGGGTCAACAGTGTAATTAAAAATGTAATTACAGAAATTAATTACAGATGTAATTATATGCAGCCATTTTTTTAAAATATAAATACAATGTAAAAACGTGTATGTACACAATAAGTGCATTAAATGTTTAATTTAAATGTATGTACATAATAATTAAGGCCACCTAATATAAGGTGGGACCCTTTTTTCCTCACTACACTGAATTGGTAGGTCCATGTATTGATATCTTAGTAGCACTTTACAATAAGTTCCTATTAATTAATGTTAGTTCATGCATTAACTCACAATAACGATGAGCAATACATTTGTTACAGTATTTATTAAACTTTAGTAGTGTTAAAATACAACTTTTCATTGTTAGCTCAGGTTCATTTCAGAATATTCATAGATAAGCATTTAGATTTTAACAATTTATTAATACATTTTGAAATTAACATTAACTAAGATTAATAAATGCTATAAAACTAATAAAAACTAATGTTAACAAATAAAACCTTATTGTACAGTATTACCAATATTTTTTAGGGATGCATGATACATTGGTTCTAAAACCATGTATCTTATCTCGTTTCTGGTCTTTACCATTTCACTCCAGAATCAGGAATGTGTTGAAATAATGAGGTGACTAATTATTGATATATGGCATCATGTGAACAGTTGTTCTGCAGATTACCAGAGAACTGATAAAACCGATAAACAGCGTTGAGAATTTTCCTCTGGGCTCCTCACACCTGTTTGTCTTAATACACAATCCTGCATTCAATTTTTGTGTCATGCAAGCGTCTGTTGTTTTGGACGTTGTTCATATTTGCTATGAGGGTAGTCCAAGAATCTGTCCCATAAAACAGAAAATCAAAGACAAGGCATGAAAAGCAGGCAGATAAGAAATGCATAAATGTCTCGCTGGCATCAGAAATGCAGAAGAGTTGCATCCCGGAGTAGCACTCCACGTCTCTTTGTGTTTTATGAGGTATTTTAGACACAGATATATGCAGCTTGATATTAAGCCTAAATGGTATAATGGTTGAATAAGTTCTCTGTTGTCAGGCCATGCTTACTGCTTGCGTTTTCTTTTATAAAGTGGATTTGAAATTTAAGTGGGGTGAAATTTGCCTTGGCATTCCAAAGGGTGTTCATTTCGGCGGCCCTCTGAACTCCCAAATGCTAGCTGAAGCTGTCATGGTCTATGGGGAGATTGGAGATCTTTGAGGTTTTGTTGGCTTAGAAAGACAATCCTAAAGCTTTGGGAAAAGCCATTGTTTTCCAAAAGGAAAAGTACCTCTTGGCAAAGACTACACTGTGATGCCAGTAGTTTGCAGATCAAGTGACTGAATGTTTTGAATTTTCTAGGTCAGTTGCTTTGGAGTATTTTGTGAAGTGGTTATACTGATAGTCTTAACACGAATGGTGTATATGGCTTTATATGACCTCATAAGCTCATAATGATTTGTTTATAGTTATTTGTCTGGTTTAATCTACTTTTGACACTCACTCAGCAGTTGGTTTAACGTTCTTGTATTTTCCCTCAGGCGATGGCCGTGGTGACGCCTGTGAGAATGATTTCGACAATGACAAAGTCCCGGATATCTTCGACGCATGCCCAGAAAACAGTGCCATCAGTGTCACGGATTTCCGGAAGTTTCAAATGGTTCACCTCGACCCCAAGGGAACCACGCAGATTGATCCCAACTGGGTGGTCCGAAACCAAGGCAAAGAGCTTGTGCAAACTGCCAACTCCGACCCTGGAATTGCAGTCGGTAAGTGAGCTGCAATACAAACATTTCTATACATGAAAAGCTAAAACGTGCCAGCATTGATTTTGGATTGTCTTTCTGCACAATAACAGGCTTTGATGAGTTCAGCGCTGTGGATTTCAGTGGGACCTTCTATGTGAATACAGACAGGGATGATGACTATGCAGGTTTTGTGTTTGGATATCAGTCTAGCCGTCGTTTTTACGTAGTCATGTGGAAACAGATCACGCAGACGTACTGGGAAGACAAGCCATCAAAGGCGTTTGGCATATCTGGCGTCTCTCTCAAGGTGGTCAACTCCACCACAGGCACTGGGGAAAATCTACGCAATGCATTATGGCATACAGGCAACACCAAGCAGCAGGTAAACTCTCCTTCACTTTTATTAGTCCTGACAGATTTCTCTTTTCGTGCCAGTACTAACAATAAACTGTCCAATAAATTTCCATGATTCAAAGCAGTGCTGTCTGTCTTAGTGCTTAAAATGATGGATGGCTTTCCAATATCTTTTAGGTGCGCACTTTGTGGCACGACCCGAAGAATATCGGCTGGAAAGACTATACCGCCTACCGCTGGCATCTCATCCACAGACCAAAGACTGGCTTCATTAGGTATAGACTCAGACTCCATCTAGTTTTAGACTATAATATAATATAATAATGTAATATTAAATTTTTATATAATATACAGTAAAAAATAATATTAAAAATAATGTATATAATTTTATTAATAACATCAAGAATATAAGTAATATTTATTATATTATATTTGATGTTGTATAAAAAAACAGCATAAAAAGTGTGGCTTCATTAGGTAGCCATTAGACAGCAACTACCTATTCTGTTCCTAGACACATGTTTTTGTGATATGTATAGAATTTATTTTAATAGAATAGAATAGAATTTCTATATTATAATAATAATGTTATAAATATAATTAATGTTTAGTATATTTTATACATTACAAAAAACAAATATAAAAATGATGTGAAAATGTTATATTTATAAAAATATGTAATTTTTTTTCTCCCAGAGTTGTTGTGTATGAAGGCAAGCAGATCATGGCAGACTCAGGCCCCATTTATGACAAGACGTTTGCAGGAGGAAGACTCGGGTTATTTGTTTTCTCCCAGGAGGCTGTCTTCTTCTCTGACCTCAAATATGAATGCAGAGGTGAACAAATATGACTTTATTTAGAGATAAAAACATTTAAATATCCTGTGATCTTCCTTTTTTCTATTATAAAGATATTTTCTTTTCTTTTTCTTTTTTTTTCGTTTTTCTGTTTTTGGCAGATAATTGAGTGTGATTGGAGTGCTATATCTCCTGTCATGGACTTTTTTGATCAAATCAAAACCGGATCAGTGTAGTGCCTTAGTAAAAGAAGAAAATGAGACTTTCTGCAAAAAGGGCCTGCATAAAGGCTAGATCCACAGACCAGAGGTGCCTTCAAGAGTTGAACATACTTTCTGCTGGACAAGTATGAAAGGAAATAAATATTTGGTCAGCATTGCTTTTGATTCTCAGTTAATTGTTGCACAAATAATCTTGTAATGCTATATTGAGTCCTGCCATCTTGAATATGAACCCAAGACTCTGAGTGTTGAGGGTTTGTCGTTTTTCATTTCATATCGTTTATTCTTTTATATGTCTTTCTCGTCATTCTTGTGTAGAACTTTTTTTGTAGAACTTTTGTGTTTGTTGCAATGTTTAGGGGAGATGTATTATATTCTGACCTTTTCTACTATCTACTGTAACTTATTTGTCTTTTTTTCTGGTTATTAGTTATCATTCCTTTTATAATGTATCCCTCGCTGATTAATTGTAAATACTTATTTATTTGTTTACATTGACAAATTTTTACGGATGAGGTTTAGAAGAATGTTTTGCATATGTTATCTAATTGCATTCATGTCAGTAAGGCTTCAACACTGGCCATTACTGTATAGTATCTACATAGAAAGTGAATGTGACAAGAGGAAGTGTAATGTAATATTCCTGAACATTTCAGAAGTATCAAGGTGTTTCACATTTCTTTTACACTACAGAGCCTGCATGTAAGTAACCATCGCTTAACACCTGTCCTCAGCGACCCCAGCCGCAGAGACTTTTCTTGCTCTCATACTGTAGGTACAATGGTGACAAACCAGGATAGTGATCTTAGCAACTCTCCAGTTTCTAGCTCACCCTAACTTGGCATTGAACCAGCAATTTTTGAGGTATCCACTCTACCAGTACCCTTTTTTGTATATTCAATAAGAAGAAGCACCATTCAGGAAATGCCAGTGAGAGATTTAATATAAATTTCATATTTTAATGAGCTGATAAAGGAATATATATTACGCCTCTCATGTACATGCTTTAAATCTCAACTTATTTCATTTACAGTCGTTTCATTCACCATGCAACACAGAGCACTTCATTAGATGTTAGATTCAAGATTCATCTACAGTGTATGGCTTGCTGCTAATCACATTTCTAGGTATCATAAGTGTATGTTAGTTAATAAAAAAAAAACAAGTGTTTTTGATATTTTGATCACTCATATGCGTTTTCATGGCAAATATGTGATTAAAAAATCTTTTGTCAATAAAATTATACACAAATGACTTAAAATGACTCTTAAAATGTAAGTTTTAAAGATTTCAAGAGCCTAATAAAAGCAAAAAGGTGTAAATTTAAGATTAATGTATTTTAAATGCATATAAAATTTTCATCCATTTGCTTTAACATAAAGAAACTAATAAACTAATAAATGTGATACATATGTCAGTAATACATAAATGAAAATCTTTCTAAAAATCATAGCATCTTCTTTTATGCTCACCAAGGCTATGTCTATTTGATCAAAAATAGACAAAAACAGTCATATTGTTAAATCTATGGAACAAACCTTTGCTAAAATGTACGAGATTGAAACAAATCGGACTGATTGATCAATGATAAATATATGATTATTGTTCATTTAAAACACATTCAGTTCATTAGTACTATTCTTCAGAAATCTTACCTGTTTCATTTATGTATGACTGACAATATGCATTATTAACATTAATTTTATTAGATTGTTAGAGGTGTGTCATTCAAATGGATGGGAATTTGATATGCAATATTTATACTAAAATACATAAATCTTAAATTTAGACCTAAATGTCTCTTTTGAGTCTGGGTTGCCTCATGAGCGCAGCTATGTTGAGATCACATGACTAATCACATGGCACTTTTCTTAATGTTTAGCAGATTTCCCAAATAGCACTGGGAACCAAAAACTACTTTTTTTAGGTGAACATAAATAAAACACTGCTAAGTGCATCTTTAATGAATCTATTCTTAATTCAATGTAAACCTAATTTAGATTTGTGGTTTAATTCATTAATGCAAATGAAGGCATGGACTATTATAGAAACTATTCCAAATGAGCTAACCATGTCCAATTTTGGTAGTGTTTTTCTGTCTTCCATCTGGTGATCCTCTGGGCTCTCTTTGGAGCATTTAGGGGAAAACAGGGCTTGGTAGAATTAAGGCGGCATGCTGTCCTCCAGTAATTCTTGTCTCTGAAAGAGTGCCCACATTTCACTGCTTTCAGATGCTGCAGAGTATTTTGCAGGCTGATGTTGTAAAGATACGCAAGCCTGAGTGTGTTTTCGTGTGTATGCAGCTGACACAACTGTGCAATTAGGGGATAATTAAGGGGAAGTGCTGTGTTAAATCTAATGATCAGGCCACATAGCAACAGGGGAAAAAACAGATTTTTTGCAAACAGACACGGAGACGTGCATGTGAAGTATCTGAAGCTGATTCTGTTATCTTTCATGTGGAGAATCTGTGGTTTTTGAAAGCAGAGAATTTTTAGACACTGGAGAACATCATGAAATATTTGTACTTGATGCACATGAATGACGCTCTCTAAAGCTTGGATGTTGTGTTACCATTATTTAGTAGGCCTATAAACAGATCCAGCTGAGCTCACGGTACACTGCAAACCCAATCACACAGACAGAATTATGAACCTAATGCTTCTGCCGTAATTTTCACGTGGAGGAAGCTGAGCAGGGTGTCTCCTGAGGAGACATCAGACGCAGTTCTTGTTCCAGGGACAGGCACAAAACAGTGAGAAAGGAAGAGAGAGATCTCAGAGGAAGCTTCTAAGAATGCTGTTAAGTCTCTATTTCTGGAAAGCATCATTAAAAACTAAAGCTTCTGCAATATTTTGTATGATTGAAGCATCTAGGTAATAAAATAAAACTCTTGAGATACCGCAGGACCACAATGTTCTTTACTGTTTTGAACAACAACACTGTGTCAAGGTCCATTTACCTCATATTAACGATTTCTCTCTGCTTCTTTCCTTTTTTTTTCAATAATAAGACACACAAGGAGATACAAAAAACTGAAAAATGATCCAATTCAGTCCAAGCCAATTACGTATTATGGTATGAG
Organism: Tor tambroides; assembly: GCA_021397915.2. Taxonomy (NCBI): domain Eukaryota; kingdom Metazoa; phylum Chordata; class Actinopteri; order Cypriniformes; family Cyprinidae; genus Tor; species Tor tambroides. Next base: position 29,160 of record JAFVLL020001560.1, read on the forward strand.
ATGTTCTCATGACTTTTGTATTGGAGATTTTCTGTAGTGAAGCTAACAAAACAATAAATCTGCCAACATTTTAGGATTAGGGTTTGAATTTAAGACATCTTGCCTTTACGGTTCAAATAAATAAATTTCAAGGCATTACTGCATTTCATTCTTTATTACCATATTCATCATTATGAAAACGAACCATAATGACAGAAATATATAAATAAAGTGATAAAACATAAGAAATACAGTAGTTGAAATTTATGAACAGTACAGGCCAGAAATAGTTCCCTCCTCTTCTTCTAGACAAAAACAGCACATGGGAAAATTTCTACAATTTTTAAATAAGGAATAAAAGAAATTAGGGTACTTACTACTTTTACTACTGTTTGTGTGAGTAAGATTTATTTTTTTATGTTTTTGAAAGAAATCTCTTATGGTCTCCAAGGCTGTGTTTATTTGATAGACTAAAAACAGTAATATTGTGAAATATTATTACAATTTAAAATAACTATTTTCTATTTAAATATGTTTTAAAATGTTTTTTTTTTCCTGTGATGGTAAAGCTGAATTTTCAGCAGTCATTATTTATTACAGTTTTCAGTGTCACATGATCCTTCAGAAATCATTCTAATATGCTGATAAGAAACATTTCTTATTATTATCCATGTTGAAAACAGTTCTGCTGCTTAACATATCGAAAAGCACATGCTAATGGTCCAATTTTTGGAGGCCAACTGGAGTACCCCTGAAGTTTCTGAATTTGATATTGTGAAGAGATGGTTCAGATGCTCAGTAGAAGAAATGGAAAGTTTGACACTTTTACCATTATCTCCTGTGCACTCTGTGACTGTGTGAGTGCAAAGCCAAACTACTGAAGCACAACCATTTCCAATAATCCACATAGTCCTACAAAACTGGGAAACTGGCCTAGAAATATTGTTGCAGGTCAAATGTGTGCAGAAAGAGCGACGAGGACTCTTTTATCACATGAGTATGTTTCTGAAATGATTTTGTGTGCTGTTGTCATTCTTGTTCCAGCAGGGGCGAAGTGCAGAAGACTAATGTGTCATGGTGAGTAGAACAGTCCAGTGCTGTTTTTGAACATTAATATGCAGCCATCTGAGCAGTGCATTTCCTCTCAAGACCAAAATGACTACCTGCAAAGTTCATTAATTATAATCATATCTGAAAATATTGCTTTCATCCTGTTTTGGAAGAATATTGCAGAGGCCAAGAAGGCGGATAAGAAAACATTTTCCATTTTCCATGTTTTTATAATTCCTCTTTCGAAACGCAAGCCTGCCATATGTGGCAGGATGGACCCGTGATGCAGTAAAAAATATTTTATGGAAATTGGGGCAAAGTTTAAAGTTTATGAACTACTATATCATCTGTAATGACCACATAAAGGATGCAGTGATTACATAAAAGACAATAAAGTGATGTAATGTGGGCTGCCCAGTTGTTTTTTAGTGACCTCAATATTTGGATGATGAGCTAACTAATTAACGCACAATGTAAGAATGTTAACAAGTTTTCCTCGAAAGAACACAACAGAGACTTAATTCCTTAAAGGAATAGTTCACCCAAAATGAAAATTTGGTGTTAATTTACTTACCCTCATGAGTTTGCTTCTTCATCAAAACAGATTTGGAAAAATGTAGCATTGCATTACTTTCTCATCAATGGATCCTTTACAGTGAATGGGTGCCGTCAGAATGAGATTCCGAACAGCTGATCATAATAATCCACACGACTCCAGCGTCTTGTGAAGCGAAAAGCTGCATGTTTGTAAGTAACAAATCCATCACGACAATGTTTTTAATGACTTTTTTTGTCCAAAGTCATTGGGGTCCATTAGTATTTTGGACCCCACTGACTTTCAGTGTATGGACAAAAAAAACACTGAGACATTTTTCAAAATATCTTCTTTTTCTTTTCTTTTTTTTTGCGTGAACTATCCCATAAGTTTACCTAAGGTTAACATTTATTCAAAAACAAATCAGTTGTCTTAAAATTGGAAGATATTAGTGACCAGTTAGTAGACTAAATGTCTTTCACACACGTTCTGCTATTGGTTCATCTAACAGATACTCATGTTGTGGCCAAAAACAACAGCTTGTTTCATAGACACCCATAGAGCGAGAGGAACTAAATTGTCACAACAATGGTTGAGCTCTCACTAATCATACTCTGTGGCCATTATATGCTTAATTACATTGGCTTACTCATCTGCATATTTGTCCTATAGGTCTAAGGTTATTTCAAGCAAAAGTTTGCACATATCACAATAGTTTTGCCAGTTAAACAAATCTCTTGACCCAGAAACGTTTAAACTAATTCATGTTATCTAAACATCTTCACAAAAAGCAGAGAAACAAAGACCGGCCATCATTAATTACCTTCATTAATCATGCTTTACTGACAGGCAGAATATTTTTTATGTAAGATAACAAACCAGAAAGGGGGAAAGAGTTCAAAATTGTTGTTTTACTTTAATCCAAAGGTCAGTAAAATTGCTTTCTCATGTTTACATCTAAACAACACTAGCCTTCAACAAGATTCAGAGTCAAAATACATGCCGTCCCATTTTTTTAGGACCAAGAGAGTTTGATTATGATTTAAAACAGCTTGTTCCAAAAATCTTCTCAGCTCATTAAGGAACCACATGGGAAAAGCCCGTCTGTTTCATTCATTCACATAAGTCTGTGACTTATACGTTCACATAAGTCTGCCCGTCTGTTTCATTCATTCACATAAGTGTAAGTCATGTGCAAAGGTAACACGCTTATTTTAAATACGTTTGATGTGAGTGGAAACAACTTAATCAACACCAGTCTGACTTCACTATTGGCAGGCAAATAAAGACGAATTAATGCTGCAAGGGTGCCAGTTTCAATGTTTTGAAAATAGAGGGACCACAAGACCGAGTATTCATTTCAGAGCAAATTACAGATGCATCTTTTCAGCTGTCGTACAGAGGCATGGCAAATTGATGATGTATGATTCAGGGTAGATCAAGAGGATATTAACATTGCCACATGCTGGCCATGACATGAGATGAGCTCATGTAGGAAGTTCAGCACATTTCAAACACCAGTCACTTTCACATTTCTGTGTAGCCAGCCAGTCATCTGTCTGAGAGGTGAAGCCGATTAGCTCTGCACTCAGAACACCAAAATATGTTGTTGAGGTCATAAAGGAAGGTGGCAGATTAAATTAGGAAAGCTTTACATAAAGCAGGCTCTCAAAGCATTAAGAGTTATTAACTTCATTGGCAAATCTCTGTGGGGTGTTGCTGCTTTAAAAGAGTAAAATTCTCCAGCCTCTTATTTTTTCTCTTTCATTTTAAAAATATGTTCATTTTACATATTTAAAAGCCAGTAGTCAGACATTATCAACAGGACTGGATAAAAATATCAGTTTTCAGATTAATTGCAATTGGAGCCCCTAAAGACATGGAGATGCTTTAAAAAAATTTGATGGGATGAAAAATTACATTTCAATGATTTTGCATTAGCTTGAAAACTTTTGTGATGACAATAATATGCAGTGGCAGGAAAAACTATATTTTAGTGTTTTTGTGAGTAAATGCAAATGTTTTGCAAGAGAGTTTCTTGGGGGAATGCAATAATTTTGCAAAGAAAACACAAAAGCATTGAAATATAATTTTCCTTCTCACGTTATTTTTTTCATCACCATGTCCCCTTAGGTGCTCCATAAAATTTTTATTTATATAGAAATGTTATTTATTTACACATTTATAGCTCAATCTTTTATACTGTGCACTGCTTGTGCTTCAGCGGTGACCCACATGCGCTACTAAATCTAAATCGCTATCGAACCTACAGCTATGACACAAGTCATAGTTAGCAAAGTTTGCCAGCTGAATTGAGTGTGAGATTAAAAAGAACGTGCGTTGTGAAATCTTGGCAACGAAAACACGTTCTATTGAGTTTTCATCACAGGCTGCATGCAGAAACATATAGTGCAACCTATTAAGTCTGATTCACAAACAAATGACTCTTCTGAACTGATTCTTTTCAGTGAATCAACAGCATACAGATTGACGAGTGTAGTCCGATTCACAAATAAACAACTCTTTGAGCCATTCAAACATTCAAAACGACTCAAGTTAATTCAAAGGATAGACAGATAGATACCCAAATGAATTGTAATTTAAATGGGGTCTTAGACACAAAAGTGGTGAAACCAAAGGATACTTTCTCATTTTATCCTTTATTTAGTCTTTCTAACATTAACTGCACAGCAAAGTCCATACAAGAATGCCATTGAGTTTTCTGCCAGTGGTCTTAAAAAAGGGCGATATAAATCAGGGGAGGTAACGCAGACTTTATTCTCAGAGGAGTCTACAGAATGCAGTGTGCTTACCACAGCTCTTCATGGACTAGACCCAGCGTAAGAGCCCCTGTGGGGTGGACCTGCCGGCAGGGATGGCTTTTCCAGATGCTGGCAGGGATGTCTTTTCTGTGTCCGGACTACAGCCTAAATGTCCAAAGTGAACAGCAGAACTTGTCGGGCTAGAAGGCTTCTCCTGCACTCAACCTGAAACATATGCACGTATATGCCGCATGTGGCCCCAATCAATGACGTGCCCCAAAAAAGTACAGCTGAGAACATACACGCTGAGTGGCAGCTCCTGCCAAAGCACGCAACCCGGCTAACGAGCGGCTGCCTGGTGGGCACATGGCGTCAGGGCGCTTGTGCATCACAAAAGGATGACAAACTGAGGCCAGCTGTCAGATTTGTCCTGATCTCAATTTCAGCACTATTGCAACATAATCCTGGGAACTGGTCAACAGCCCGGGGATGGTCAAAAACAACCCAAACACAAATGCCAACCATTGAGACATAATGTTGACTCTGGCTGGAGATCTCTGCACGTGTTCACTTCCTGTCTGAGAGGCTATGCCATTGTTACAGCGAGTAATATAAGCAGGCTGTGCCACGCAAGAGACAAATGATAGACTAAAGACAAGGGTAGGTGGAGACTAACAACATGATCTGCTTTGATTTATGAAGTAACCTCACGTTGGATTTTGGGAAGTTCTTGTTTTCAACAAACAGGACATTTAATCCCTATGTGCGTGCTGACATTTCATCTGTCTTTCCTTTAAGCCAGTAACTGGAAGAAAAAGGCCTTCTGTGAAGCACTAAAACAAAGTTGGAATGCTTTGAAGCATTTATGCTTCTCTGCCGTTCCTTTATGCGCACAGGTGTAGATCAACGTTGTGTCGACAAAGCCACCAATTAATCTTCATTCTGCGTCCTCCCTTTGACGTAGGAAATATCACAAGTCTTTACAAGATCTGAAAAATATTACATTAAGGCACAAGTGAGTAATGGAAATAGCATTCCTTATTTGAATAATGGAATAAGCATATGAAAATGGCTTTAAATGGTAGGAGATAACCTAATGGTAGCATCGTAAAACAGAAAGTACACAACCCAACAGTTCAACTTCCTCTGTATTTAAAGTGGCTAAACATGGAAATCACAAGCTTTTAAAATATAACTCTTACCACAGTAGATGGAGAAGTACAGTAGACAGAAGAACATCAAAGGTCTGCGGCCATGAAACAGGAATTATACCCAGGTGTAAGTTTGACAGTGTTCTAGACACTTTAAAGGACTATAACTCTACAGATGTGGCATATTAAACTTCTATTTTTTGTTCCACTCACAATAGAGGAATGCAAATATAAGTGTTAAGGTGACCGAAAGAGTTTGCTATGCTTTCAAAAACATGGTCTGGAGAATAACTAGACCAGGTTTTATACACTTTTCCACAGTCTGCATCTGACCTTTGAAACACCACACCTCTGCAAACATCTAAAGGTGATTTTCCCGTTTTTGGAGTCACAGTACCCTCTAGTGGTCTTAAAAGGAGCATGCACCGATCGAATGCGATAATTTCAAGTCCAGTCACTGAAAACCCCTTATGGTGAAACAGTAATCATATTGGCAGGGATGTGTCCTTTTCATTGTATATTGTGTTTATTGCTCAGCGTAGGCTACTCTGCAGTATTAAAGGGACTCCACCGCGTTGTTTTTCTACCTAAACATGCGCTAGACGGACGTGTTTCACCTTTGCGCTCGCGTCTCGCTCATTCGCAGCGTGACATGGCGTTCTAAAAACGCAGGGCTCAAGTTAAAAGTTGTTCAACTTTTATTAATGCTTTTTTCATTCCATTACCCGGCGTCTCGCGTTTTTAAAAGCAAAAATACGTTCTGTGTGTGAATGTGTTTTTGCATTCTACTGCGCTGATTGTCTTTTCTCTGCTGCGTTTCGCGCACGGATACAGCGTTCTAAAAGTAAAAAGTAGTTCAACTTTTTGAATGAATGACTGAATGAATGAATGAATGAATAAATAAATAAATGTTTATTTTTATTTTTTGTGGAGAATCATATTATTAGCGAATATCTGGCGATTTTCCACTTCAATAACCTAACTTCCTATTAATCTTATTGTCGGTGACATTTATGTAAGTATTTGTCATAGTTGATTAGTTTTAACATGCCACTAGCAGTATAACAATAACATTGGCTGTGTGTCACGGCCTTGTGAGCAACAACCTAGACTATACTGGCGCTCAGGTCTGGCCGGAGTTCTCACATTTCATTCGATCGTCCAGAAATAACCCAAAGGAGCAGAACAGAATATAAAAAGGAAGCTCTCACAGTTTGACTTCTGTTCAATACCAAGAATGAAGCATACAGCCATCCAACGATGCCGCAAAACTGCAGAGTGGCAAGAGGCACAGGAAGTGCAGCTGTCACATCAAGCTGTCCAGCCACTCACGAAATCTGGCATTAAAACAAAATGAGGACAAGAGCATTGTTGAGAGTTTGTGATTGTAAAACATTTAAAGTTTAAAGAGAAATTAGTATGACACTATCAAAGTTGTGCATCAGCAGCTTCACACAGACATGTTTATTGAGATAGTCATCTCCTGCTGTGTATTTCCTGTGCACAGGGTGGAGTGACGCTTTTAAAATGAAGAAACTGTCAAAACCCAAACAATGTGATGAGTTAAAAGGGTAGTTCACCAATTTAAAAAAAAAAAAATAAAAAAAAGGGAAATACTGTCATGTTGTTCCAAACTTGAGTTTAATTCCTTTTTGGAACATGCAAGGTGAATTTTTGAAGTGAACGGGGACAGGGGCTGTCAAGCTCCAACATGACAAAACTGCATCATAAAATTATGATAAAAGTGATTGATGCAAATTATGTGCTTCATGGTACCCTGAAGTCATATCTTTTTGTGAGGAAAGGACTAAATTACATCATTATTCTTTGAAAATCTTGACATCCATCCTAGCTCTTCTCGAGACTCAAGGAAGGATCAGTTCACCTTTGCTCAGATTTGCCAAGGGTGCCAATATTAGTGGAGGACACTGTAAATGCAGATAGACCACTTCACAACCGCCCTTCACAGAAACCAGACAAGAGTTTTGGCTATATAGGATAACCATTTCTACACATAAAAGCTTTTTGATATACATGAGGAAACTTGTGAAGCTCCAACAACACTTTTGTTTGAGGTCACTTTTCAAATCTTTTGTCATCCCATAAAACCATCCAGTCACTACCTGGTCAAACCTGTTCTACAAGGTAACAGAATATGGATGTCTGACGCATGGGTCACTTTCACTTATAGTATCATCTCTTTGAAACAGCTGCTTAACTGTATCTGTCTTCTAAACGCAAATTCCTGGGTTACTGGGTGCGCCCTACCGTGATAAATGTAATGAATAGAGCTGACCTGCGTAAGGTGAGGCTTGGAGGAACAAGACGTCATGAGTCTGACGCAAAAATATGAATCCTACTACAGCGAAGGCCATTTCGTGAATATTAATCAAGTAACCCTGACGCCCGTTGTAACTATCCAATGGCGATGGCTTGCCTAATAAATATTAATTAGGTAGTGCTGACGTTGCGTTGTTACCTTCCACAGGCGAATGGTGGATTTATGAATATTAATAAAACCCTTCGCCGTAGTACGATTAGTAAACGCTGCTCCTGATCATCCGTCATATCAGCTCCGCAATACCGATAGGGGACAAACAGGAAATTATAATCAAAAGACAGCTGTAAGAGTGTTTGCTCCCTTTTATTTGTAAGAAACAAGTGTATTCCTGTAATTTAACTAATTTACCTGTATTAATTCTCCCACCTATTTTGCCACGGAGACAATGCTTCAGTGTATATCTGGAAGTTCGTGTGTGCGTGTCATAGGAGGTTACAGGTCTACGTGGTATTTCTTGGTCTTGGTACTGGCGTATGTGTTATATCTGATATTCGGGGCTTTAGTGTTTTCCGCGGTGGAGCTGCCGTATGAAGAGCAGCTTCGGCAAGAGCTTCGGACCGTGAAGCAGCAGTTTCTAGATGATAATGAATGTCTGTCTGAAGAAAGACTGGAGGAGTTTCTCACCAAAGCTTTAGAGGCGAGTAATTACGGTGTGTCGGTTCTCAGTAATGCTTCTACTAACTGGAACTGGGATTTCACATCAGCGCTCTTCTTCGCCAGCACTGTACTGTCCACGACAGGTAAGAACAGACTTTCTCTTGACAATATTAAATAGCCATAATAGGGTTGTTTTTGTATTCCAACCCAGTTGTTGATTTACATGATATAATATACTGTCTGTAGTCCGGTAAGTCCTTCTTTACAATCATTTACCCAAGAGCCGCAATGGTAGAAAACAGCTGTCATTTGTAAGGTCGACCTGTCCTCTCTGAGATCTCTGATAAAAGCATTGGCTGACGCCTGTGAAGGTTGAAAAGCTTGTACAGTATGATGTGGCCTTTTTAAACTGCCCAACATTTACAATAACGTTTTTATATAGACTAAATATGCTTTAAAACAAGGGTGTAACTCAAGAAAAGAGACTTGCCTACTGTGTTTAATGGCTTGGAGCAGTCTGTCTCTCTCTCCTTTCATAATGAGTCAAACGTCAACAAAGCTTTATGGGCCTGACTGTTAACATATAATACAGACTATGAATAAAGGCAAATAATATTTTTTTTCTTAACATACTACAAAGGGAGACATAAATAACAGTTAAATAAAATAAGATACACTGGGAATTTCAACTCTCATACACAATTTATTTTGCATATCTTTCTAAGGCCAATTATTAGTCATTTTTTGCTCATTAAACAAGCTTTAAACAAATAAATAACCAGCACTAATGCTAAATATAATTATGCAATCACATGAGATAAAAATATATAGGTTTTCTAGAAAAAAAAGTATTATTATATGGGATGGGTTTCATTGTTTCAGATGACCAGGAGTGCCATGCAGTTAGCTGTAACTGTTAATAACTATACTATTAATAACAATAACATTAACATTTCAGTCAGTGCTCAGGATGTTTTAAACATAAGCAAAAAAGTACCAAAAATATAATCCAAAATACACTATATAATACTATAGACAACACATAATTGTAATTGGGCCACTTTTGAATCTTTTTGTATTAATGATGATCATCCTCACCAGTCTATTTTTAGAGATTTTACTATATTTATTAAGACACTCTTACAAATAAAGCAAATTAAGTGCATGCTCACATATTTACAACCCCTTAGGAGCTCTAGTGGTTTTGTAATTCATTGCTGTGGGCGATTTGAAGGATGTCTGAAGGATAAGCATGCAGTGTGTGTAGTGTTTCCAAGGATTATGTATCTTAATCCAGCATGATTTAAGTACTACAACAGGTAACACCTTTGACATTCTTGGTAACTTTTCATTATTTGATTAGGATGGTGTTTAAAATAAAAGTAACTGGTTAATTTGAGTAAAATTCTAGATGTAATCAGGGTTGCCAGGTTTGCACTACAAAACTAGCTCAATGGGCAATCAGAAATAGCCAGAACTAGCCCAATGACTTATCCCAAATATCAAAACTCAAATTATGCCACTCCCCATAACTAAATACATATTTACAGTTATGATTATGTTTTATACACAATTTCAACTTGAAAATCACTATATGGACTGTAAAAAAATATATATTTTTTTAAGTTAAACTAAATAAAGATTATTGGAGTAAGTTTTACAAGTTTCATGTTCAATTCAATGTCTTATTTGCTATTTATTTGTAATCAATTTTTGAATAAAAATTCATTGTTTCTGCACTATTTTTCTTCAGTGTACTAATCATAAATACAATTACAATGCAATACAGTGTTTTCATTAAAGAGTTCACAGGAGCTAAGTCTCCCAACCAGTGTCCCTCTCTTACTAGCTCAACATCTAGGACAGTTTTATTGCTGGTAGAATATAAAATGAGTAAAATATTTTAGTACATGCATTTCAGTCAAATACAATTTGTGCAATGTGACCTTTAACCGATGGGGAAAAAAATCAATCTGTGAAATGAAAAGACCTATTCAAAGAGCTTCATGTATTTTTTTCCAGGATATGGCCACACCGTTCCCCTCTCAGATGGTGGTAAAGCCTTCTGCATCATTTACTCAGTGGTGGGAATCCCGTTCACCCTGCTGTTCCTGACTGCGGTGGTCCAGAGGATCATGGAGTTCATTACCCGCAGGCCCGTGGAGTACCTGCACCGGCGCTGGGGCATGTCCAAACCTCTGCTGGCTGCACTGCACGCCTCCCTGCTGGCCATTATAACCGTCTCCTGCTTCTTCCTCATACCTGCCATCATCTTCTCAGTACTGGAAGAGGAATGGAATTTCCTGGAGTCCTTCTATTTCTGCTTCATCTCTCTTAGTACTATTGGCTTAGGTGACTATGTACCAGGAGAGGGCTACCATCAGAGGTTCAGAGAACTCTATAAATTGGGCATTACATGTAAGTGCACAGTTCGTTTAATCATTATTGATGTGCATATATTGTACATTACATTATACTTTTACTTTCTTACATTTATACATGCTCTACTGTTTAAAAGTGTGGAGTTGGAAAGATTTTTAAAATGGTTTTGAAAGAAGGGAAGGGAAGTGTGGTGACCCATACTCAGAATTTGTGCTCTGCATTTAACTCATCTAAGTGTATACACACAGTAGTGAACATACATCTGGAGCAGATGGGGGTTCGGTACCTTGCTCAAGGGTCTCACCTCAGTCATGGTATTGAGGGTGGCGAGAGTGCTGGTACTCCCCCCACCTACAATCCCTGCCGGACCTGAGACTCGAACCCACGACCTTCAGGTTACAAGTCCGACTCTCTATCCATTAGGCCACGACTGCCCTTGAAGTCTTTAATGATGCTCATGCTGCATTTATTTGATCTAAAAATAGAGTAAAAATGGCAATGTTGTGCAATATCATTACAATTTAAAAAAAAAGAAAACTGTTTTATATTTGAATATATTTCCAAATGTAATTTATTTCTGTGATGGCCAGCCATTACTCCAGTCTTCATGATCCTTCAGAAATCATTCTAATATGTTGATTTGGTGCTCAAGTTATGCTGCTTGATATTTTTGATGAGAATCTTTGATTCTTTGAAGAACAAAAGAACAACATTCATTTGAAATTGATATTTTTAAGCAATTTAAAATTCTTGAATGTCACTTTTGAATAATTTAATGCATTTGTGTTGAACAAAAGTAATAATTTCATTAAAAAATATTACTGACCTCAAACTTTTGAATGGTTCAGTATGTGACAGAGACAATTAAACATGTAGCAGAACTTTGGACTTGAACTTTAGCTTCCTTAACTTTGGTTGAACTTTATCTTAGGTTGCTTTGTTAACTTAGTGTTTGCATATTGAATTTTATTTTAAACAATTAATTTGCCAACGCCC
>JAFVLL020001561.1:0-11312 GCA_021397915.2 Tor tambroides
GTATGGTGACCCATACTCGAAATTGGTGCTCTGCATTTAACCCATCCAAGTGCACACACACAACAGTGAGTAGTGAACAAATGCACACACACACCGTGAACACACACAGCCATTGCTCCAGCGCCCGGGGAGCAATTAGGGATTCGGTGCCTTGCTCAAGGGCACCTCAGTCGTGGTATTGAGAGTGGAGAGAGCGCTGTACATTCACTCCCCCCACCTACAATTCCTGCCGGCCCGAGACTCAAACTCGCAACCTTTCAATTACGAGTCCGACTCTCTAACCATTAGGCCACGACTTCCCCATAATATCTGTATTTTCTTAGATAGCTTGTGTTTTTATTTTCCTGTAGCGATACTTTGAAATTATAGCTGTAGGAAGGAAATTTTTGCTGAAAATGTGACCTGAAACTCTGCTGAAACAGATCCGATAACTTTGGCTACATTCACACTGCGAGCCTTAGTATTCAATTCTGCTTTATTGCTCAGATCTGATTGTTTTTGCTTGGCTGTACACATCATATTTTTTCGTGGCCAATATCTGATTGTGGTGTGAATTGATCACGCAGTCTTGAACTGACTATGTCCACAACAACAATAACAAGATGAATTTGTGTGCAGGCAATAAGGAGGACAAAGCTCACTGTCCCTCCACTGACTAGCATCATGGCTGTCTTCCATATTAACTGATCACCCAAAGAATTACCGTTATTATTACCGTTATCTTTGGAGTGATTCCCATTAGCTCAGAAATTTGATGAATGTTGATCTAGAGTGATGTAAAAGTCTGAAATAATTCTGATATTACTGTTTAGACTGAGGTCATACTGCAAAACATCTGATTTGTATCTGATTTAGTAAAGTGGTCAGAATAGGAAAAAAAATCAGATTCAATGTTTTTTGAGCTGTTCATGAAAAAACTAATCAGATTTGGGCCACTTTTGTGTACTGTGTGAACAAAGATTTTGACATGGATAAAAAGCCCAATAAATGTGACAATAAATCAACAAGCAAACAATAAATAAATAATTTCAGTCCCATTTTCCCCCAGTAAACAAAGAGTACATATTTGCAGACATTTTCCTTTTCAGCAATAACTGTCGTAGATATTGATTTATTAATAAAAATGCTCCTATTCTCTACTTATATACAGTGAGAGACTAAGGCTGTGCTTGTATTATATAATAATCAATGGGAGAGTTAATAAGTAAGTCAGTGTTTTCTGTTTTTTTTTTTTTTTTTGGCATAGATTTTTAAAAATATTATAGGCTAACATAAAGTGTGTCAGAAGTTCCGAATTTGGCTTTGGAATTTCATTTGGATGCATCAGTTTTTTCCTGTAATTAAGAGGACAGTAGATAGGTAACTAGTAAAGATGCATCTGTATGCAAAATGTTGACAGAAGTCTTGTTTTTGTTTCAGATCAACAAGCTCCTGTGTCAGTCCTTTGGCTGAGTGTGAAGCAGGTAGATTGTCCGCTCGTGGTTTCAATACAGCTTTGGCTTTTGCCCTGCAGTTTTATGATTATAAAACATATTTTAAGTGTAAAATTGAAAATAATCCAATATGTTTTATTTTTCAGGGCCATCTGGGGACTGTCTGCCTTTGAAAAAGATCAAAACCGAACCCCCAGATGGTGAAATTATCCAGGTGACAGTGCCAGGTATGGTCTCCCAGCCCCACAGTAAAGCTCACGCTGAGAGTTTTCATATTTCAGCCTGGTACCTCAAGTATTGTTCTCTTTTTGGTGTTATTGTTAGTTAACAACAATCTTCAGTGCAGAAATTTAAATAAAGTTGTGAACTGAAAGCAGCATGAAATCCCTGTAGGTCTACTGGATGGGATGCATTAGCATATTTCACTTACTCACAGAGAGGAAGTGTGTCTTTGATGGTTGCCTTCTGATTTAAAAATATTTGCTCTCATTTTCCACCCTGCTGTGCAGTGATCTGAGCCTTTGAGGACAGGCGGGACATTTTGCATTACATGGCACATTCATTGGCTAAACTCTGTGAGCTGGAGGAAGATCATATTTATAAACTGCAAATATGACCTCAAGTGCTGCATGTGGAATATTATTCTGATCAAATGTGACTTTTTACCTCCTCTTTACCTTCTGACCTTACTTAAAGACCCTGTTTATGTTATAAATATCTTGGGTGAGTGTGCTCGCTCCATCAGTGCACATTATCATCTCTAATCAAAATGTACTTTCTCTGTTTCTGAAACCACTGTTAAACAGAGACCACTTTTCACAATCCAATCAATCCACGATATAAAAAATCAATTTCCGTGCATTTTTTGTCATTTAACATTCTGTTTCACTTAGGAATACGTTACGTTATGGAAGGACTGTGAATGCTGCATCATGTTGACTTTAAAATCAAATTGGGCCCTATTGACTTCCTTAATAAATAACATTGGTTTATTCAAAATGTACAGTACTGTTCGAAAGTTTGGAGTCAGTAAGATTTTTTTTTAAAAGAATTAATCATTTTTAGTTAGGAAGTATGGTATTGATCAAAAGTGACAGTAAAGAAAAGGATAATGTTACAAAAAGTTATATTTAAAATAAATTCTGTTCTTTTAAACTTGCTATTCATCAAAGAATCCTGAAAAAAATAATCGCGGAAAAAAAAAAAAAAAGCAGCACAACTGTTTTCAACATTGATAAAAATAAGAATGCTGAAAATTCAGCTTTTCCATCAGGGGAATAAATGACCATTTAAAATATGTTAAAACAGAAAACAGTTATTTTAAACTCTAATATTTCATATTATCACTGTTTTGACTGTATTTTTTGATCAAACAGATGCAGCCTTGGTTAACAAAAGAGACTTCTTTTTCACTGGCCTCATAGTGGACGATTCATCAGTGCATTATATTTTAATCTTAAAATAATGAACAATTTTTATTTCTGCTTTTCACAATTCAAAACCAAATCCCAACCAATAAATCATATTATCAAACGCAAATGCATTTTGAATGTCATTTCATTTGTTTTTAACTGTACATCCAACTGCTCACTTTCTCTATTCTTGTCTTCCTCTCATCTTCTACATCTCAGAGTCCAGTGCTTCTACAGAAGAGCCGAGTGAGCCTCAGGCGGAGCGGGTGACCCCTGACCTCTGTCATCCCAAGGAGCCTGTAGCAGGTAACTTCTTACCTTATATCCGAGTGTAGTTCCACATCCATCTTTTCTCTTGCCTCAGGTAGTACATAGATAATCCCAAACATATGACATATCAAAACCCTTTCCAACTTCTCATCCAGTTCAAATCCCTCTGCCTGGTCTGTACCTGCCCTGCTTCAAGCGTTAATGCCTGTCTCATAATCTTTATATGTTCATGTGCGTGCCCATCCAGCTAACTGTCAAAACCATTCTTGTAAGACATTCATTTCATTGAGTTAATGCTCAACATGGATATTAAATGCTAATTTAGCCACTGCGTAGAGTGGAGAAACCTTGTCCTAATCTCCCAAAAGGAATTGTACGTGAGTTCGAACCACTGTGAAGATCGAAACAGGACAGCAGCAGTTAATGTACAAAAACATTTTAACCTGTGATAATAACATAGGTTAAAAATGGTAAGACAAGTGTTTCACATTTCTAATTTCAATTCCAATCCCAATACCCCAGACTTACCCAAACAGTAGTCTCACCCGAGTCAGATCCAGTGTATAACCTGTTCCCAGTGCTGTGCTAGTTTACCCACGACAGTAAACCCACATCCAGTAGAACTCCCTAAATAGACTCCCAGTGTTAGCGCCCCTAATATATAGAAATATACTGTAGAGTTGATATGAACGCTCAACTACAGTACATGTGATGTGTTTATTTAACAGGTAGCAATCTTGGTTAAGGAAAACTTGGAATTATAAGAGAATTTTGAAATTGTTTTAAAAATCCTTTCTTTAGTTATGCTGTAAAATCTTTTGTCATATAGATGATGCTTTTTTTTGTAGAGTAAACCTTGTAGGTAAGCCAGATTCTTTTGAATTGGTTCTTTTCCATGAAATGATCACAATTTGGTCAGAATGATTGATTAGTAAATCAGTCTTAATCAAAAATCCTTTTTCAGTGATCACGAAAGACTGAAAAGGCTATGGAAAATAGTTTTCTCAAAGCATGACTTGTACAAAATAAATGTGATTTATACAGTTAAAACTTTTGGGGTCTGTAAGATTTTTTAAAAGAAATACTTTCAGAAACTTTCATGAAAAGTTACAATAAAGACATTTATAATTGGTAAAGACATTTATAATTAAGCAGCACAACTGTTTTCAACATTGATAATAATAAGATTTTTTTCTTGAACACTAAATCAGGTTATTAGATTGATTTCTGAAGGATTATGTGACACTGAAGAATGGAAAAAATGGAGTTGAAAATTCAGCTTTGCCATCACAGGAATAAATTATATTTTAAACTATAATGAAATACAAACCAGCTATTTTAAATCACAATAATATTTCACCATATTACTGTTTTTACTGTATTTGTGAGCATCCTTGGTGAGAATCAGAGACATCATAAAAAAAGCATAAAAAAATCTAACTGATCTCAAAGTTTTGAACAGTAGTGTATTTACTATTTTTATTTAATATTTGCATCTTTATTTTATATCTAATAGTAGTATATTAATATAATCTGTTATTACAATTATGTTTTGTTTATTAACATTTTAATGGCTCTATTTTATAGTTTGCAAATTATTTATATATATTTGATCCCTTTAATATTACCATTTAAAAAAAAAAAAAAAATTTGTAAATGAGTCATGTGTAGAAACCTGGCGTTGTTGAAGCTTTCATATAAACTCCCAGATTAAGCAGTCTGACTTTTTAATTAATAACACTGGATTTGTTATGTTGAAGTTTGCATTACACAAATGGTCACTGGAGTAAACCACAGGTGAGTTGAATCATCAAAACACCTCCTGCAAGCGTGTAGAATTCACATCAAATCATACACATAGGAAGATTTCCCATGTGCTACACCGATGTTAATCTCATTCTGTTTGTATCTCTGCAGAGGATTTAACGCCGAAGTCTACAACACAAGGGCTCAAGAGAGCTGTTGAAGGTAAAACTCCATTTCGAAAGTTCACTCAGGTTTGTCTTCAGATATTTTAGGCTGTTGGTGTGATTGTCCTCCCTTTCCCCAGAAGACATTGGAGAGATGATCCTTCAGCTGCGAAAGCAAGTCGAGAGCCTGTTCAGCTCCAAGTACAGTGAGTCACGAACTTGATTTACAATCAACTGTGACAGCAACCTGCAAATCTGCCAGTTACATTTATTCAACCAATCAAATTCTTCTTGGTTTAATACACACAAATAATAGATATTTAATTCTAGGTGAGGCTCTTGGTCTGCCAGAACCGGCTAAAGTGCCATATTCCAAGTTCCAGATGTATCCAGATGAACTATATGTCACAGGGCTACCAGAAGGGATGACTTTTCGAAGACCAAACTGTTTTGGAGCGGCAAAACTCCGGAAGATTCTTGCCGCCAGTAGTCAGATTACATTTGTTATAAAGAGGTATAGTCATACAGAACACATTGAGATGATCTATCAAATTTGTTTGCATAAAACCACTACAGTGTCTAAAGAAGTAGTGTAACAACAGTGTGCCTTTTTTGTTTTTGTCAGGCCAGAATTGTTGACAGAACAGGTTAAACATGAAGGTGTCTCTAAAACAACCTCTGATTCAGGTGAAATAACAATTTTATTTTATTTTGTTTTATTTTAATTTACCCTGGATGCATGGCCAGTCCATTATAGGGGTTTTTGTTTTGTTTTTGTTTTGCTTTGCTTTTTGTTTTATTTTATTTTATTTGTTTTGTTTTGTTTTGCTTTGCTTTGTTTTTTGTTTTATTTTTATTTTATTTTATTTGTTTTGTTTTGCTTTGTTTTGTTTTTTGTTTTATTTTATTTTGTTTTTACTATCCATTTGATATGTGTATTTCTTCAGTTTTAGCCAAAATATCACTTACTAATCTAATATAATGCTCCTTTTGATTAAACGTTCAGCAGAAACTGACTCCAAAGATCAATCAGATGACCCTGGACCTGCCTCCAAAAGACCAGGGTTCTCAGGTAACACCGTGATTAAGTTATCAGGTGTTGTACACAGTAAGTTTGTGGCTTTATTACATCCTGACTAAATGAAATGATTCAGTTGATCCGTGTGCCACGTGTCTGTCTTTTGGATGCCAGTTTATGTTCAAACCTTCATTCCTTCTAACCTTTCCCGATATGCTATCACTAAACCGTTGGCTTTTCTTACATTGTTCTGCCCGCAGACAGTTTAGAGGCCAAGCTCTCCCGTATCGACTTGGCGAACACTCTGCGAGAGCAGGTCCAAGACCTGTTCAACAGGAAATACGGCGAGGCACTGGGCATTAAGTATCCTGTGCAAGTGCCTTACAAGAGGATCAAGAGTAACCCTGGCTCAGTGATTATCGAGGGCTTGCCCCCTGGCATCCCCTTCAGAAAACCCTGTACCTTCGGCTCACAGAATCTAGAGAGGATATTAGCGGTGGCAGACAAGATCTCTTTCAGCATCACAAGGTGAAGAGCTGCACCAAATTTTTGAAGAACTCTCAAACTTTTAAAATATTTTTAAATAAGAAAAGAAAAACTGTGAAAAATTACTTTGTGCAATATATTGGGGTTTAATTATGAAATCTTTTTTATCTTTTCAGGCCTTTCCAAGGGCTTATTCCCAAGCCAGGTAAGCTGTCAAAATTTCATAGAACTGCTCTTTTTTTTAAATTGTCAGTAATTTTGCTGAGTTACTTATGGAAATAAATTAATAACATCGTTTTTGCTTTGCCAGCACCACGAAGAATAACCATACTGAAGAAAGGTTACACCCCAATAAGTGGTAAGAATAAGGCATCATTTATGATAGATTTAGTGTTGTAGTTATTTATTGCAATTAATGCACAAGCATCCATGTCTACTCTGGATGTACAGAACACAGATTGCTCCTATTATAATCAATGGAGGCTGCTGCTTTAGGCACTTTAGTTTTTCTGTTTGGCTGAGATAAAATTATTTTATTTGCAAATATACTGCAGTTCAAAAGTAATATGAAGAGTTCATTTGCAAAAACAGATAACTCCATCATTGTGCATTCCAATTAATCTCAATCAAACTGCAGTTGGGTTATTTTAATTAAAAATAACTTAAAAAAATTAAAATAAAAAAAGTAAAAAAATAACTAAAAAATACAGCTAACTAACACAATAAAACAATAAAAACATGATTTTTGAAAATTTTAAAAACGGATCTGCAAATCTGTTTTTGCAAATAATCTCTTCATATATATATATATATATATATATATATATATATATATATGTGTGTGTATATATATATATATATGTGTGTATATATGAAGAGTATATATATATATATATATTTTTTTTTTTGAAAGAGGTCTCTTATGCTCACCAGTGTTGCTTTTATTTGATGAATGCATAACAATAGTAACATTAAAAAATATTATTAACAGGTAAAATAACTGTTTTTGAATCTTTTAAAATGTAGTTTATTCCTGTGATGGCAAAGTTGAATTTTCAGCAGCCATTTCTCCAATCTTCAGCATCACATGATCCTTCAAAAATCATTGATTTGCCGGTCAAGAAACATTCCTGCCTAATATTTTTATGGACACTGTGATTCTTTGATGTATAAAATTGTCCATTACATTAAAATTGTTTTATTCAATTATTTAATAATTTATAATTTTCGAAAATATATTATGAAATTATAAAACAGTCTATTATAAAATAGTCAGTGTCCAAAGTATTCCCTTTTAAAAAGTAAAGCAGCATAAGCCTAGCCTTAAGCTTGAATCTGTGTAGAATCTATCTACCGTGGCTTAAATCATTATTTTAATGCTGAATCTGTCAGTAAACTTGTCTAATGTCTTTTCGCTGTCCAACAGAAGAAGACGAGGTCAACCGGATGG
Source organism: Tor tambroides (assembly GCA_021397915.2). Classification (NCBI taxonomy): domain Eukaryota; kingdom Metazoa; phylum Chordata; class Actinopteri; order Cypriniformes; family Cyprinidae; genus Tor; species Tor tambroides. The sequence continues at coordinate 7,980 of JAFVLL020001561.1, forward strand.
GAGAAAAAGTGATATTAAGGGAACAAGTTAAAGAGTTGTTCAATAAGAAATATGGTGTGTTTATTACTAATAACTGATTTATTCCTTTGTGCAAACATATTTAAGTGGTTTTGAAACTACTCCAGTGCTTCATTTGTGAATGTTTTGTGTTCAGGTGAAGCTTTGGGTCTGGACCGCTCAGTCATTGTTCCATACAAGTTAATCCGTGCCAATCCAGGCTCACTGGAAGTGTGTGGACTTCCGGATGATATTCCCTTCAGGAATCCTAATACTTACGACATAGTTCGTTTGGAAAAAATCCTGCAGGCCCAAGATGAAATTACTTTCAATATCAAAACCCCTCTACAGTAAGTGCTACAGTATGTCAGATATGATTATAGAGATTGGAAGAACAATACTTGCTGTGTTTAGAGTGTTGTTTGATCTTGATCTTGATCTTGATTTTGTCTTTGTTTAGGCCTTTTACAGAGTTATGTACTCAATCTTGTAATAAAGGTAAGAGACTTATTAGTGTAAAAGTAAATGTTTACAAATGCAAATTTGCTTAATTATATACGTCTTTTTTTGTAGAAGGTAAAGAAGTGTCTACGAATCGACGCAAACGTAAACGAGTACTTGACAGCAGTCAAGCATCCATGCCCACCGGAGCAGACTCAACACTATCAACCAATCAGATACCTGTCATGGTATGCAGACATATTACAGACGAGTGGTTTTCTAATTACACTTCTTTCTTTTTTTTTCTTTACTTTGTCATACAATGCTTTTTCAGCCCAGTTTACTTTTATAATGTGACAATTTTTGAACAAGATATTCAGTGAGGAAACAAAAAGGGGAGTGGTACTTCATTTTATCAAACAGGAATTGATTTGATTTTGAAAAGTGGGCCTCGTTAAGAATAAAGCCAGACTTAAATGATACCATTAAATAGCCAGTTAGTTAGTGGTTACATACATTACACTACTGTTTAAAAGTTTGGTAACACTTTATTTTAGGGTCTCTTAACTAGTTGCTTATTAGCATGCATATTACTAGAATATTAGCCATTTATTAGCAGTACTTAAGCACATATTAATGCCTTATTCTACATGACCTTATTCTACATCCCTAATCCTACCCAATACCTAAACTTAACAACTACCTTACCAACTACTAATAAGCAGCAAATTAGGAATTTATTGAGGGAAAAGTCGTAGTTAATAGTGAATAAGTGTTCCCTATTCTAAAGTGTTAACAAAGGTTTAGGGTTAGTAAGAATTTGTGGGGTTAGTAGGATACATTAAATTGATCAAACAAAATTGTACTGTTACAAAAGACTTCTGTTTCAGAAATGCTGTTTTTAAACTTTCTGTTCATCAGTAATCTTGAAAAAAAAGTATTACAGGTTCCCCAAAAGTATTCAGCAGCATAACTGTTTTTAATTTTGATGATAATAAGAAATGTTTCTTGAGCACAAAATCATAAAGCGTATTAGAATCATGTGACACTGAGTACTGGAGTCATGACTGCTGAAAATTCAGCTTTTCCATCACAGGAATAAATTACATTTTAAAATCTATTAAAATGAAAAACAGTTATTTTAAATTGTAATAGTATTTTACAATATTACTGTTTTAATGTATATTTGATCAAATAAATACAGCCTTGGTGAGCATAAAAGACTTCTTTTAAAAACATTAAATAATCGTACCGACCCCAGACTTTTGAATTTAATTGTATACAGTCAACTGAAAAGTCATTCCAGAGCCAGCACAAGTTCTTACATTTTGTTAAAGCACAAAATGTTTCAAATACAGATTAATTTTGCACAATTAGACTATGAACATGTATTAAGAGATCTTTTTCATCTTTTTCAGCAATGGCCCATGTACATGGTGGACTATAGCGGAGTGAATGTTCAAGTTCCTGGAAAAGTCAAATATTAATGAACTTTCTGATGGCGTACAAAAGACTTCTACCGTTAAGGGAACTTTTTTTAAACCTGATGTTTCTGAATGCTAAATTCAGCTTTCTTCAGAGCTGTGGCAGATCCTGCGGCTCGCACGTGGAGATGCCTGTGTGTTCTGGCAGGTATCAGAGAGTGTGAACTGTTGGAAGCAGTTGTTTCTGAATGAAGTGCTAATGATGGAAAAACAGCAGTAAATCAATCTGCCAATGCTTTATTACTTAGAGGAATAGTACTCACCCTCATGTCAAAACGAATGCTTTTGATTTTTTTGTGAGATGCAAAAATAGAAATCATGTAAAAGATTTGTTCTGTGTGAAGATTTGTCAAAAACTGATATTTAAAGCAATATGTCATCCAAAAATGTAAATCTGCTGAAAATTTACTCACTCTCAGGCCACCCAAGATGTAGATGGGTTTATTTCTTCATCAAAACAAATTTGGATAAATTTAGCATCACTTGCTCACCAATGGATCCTCTGCAGTGAATGGGTGCCGTCATAATGAGAGTCTAAACAGCTGATAAAAACACCGTAATTAACTACAAGTAATGTGGTAATAATGATGTGACATTATTTGATAGACTGGAGTCATGTTGATTACTTGTGGATTATTGTGATGTTTTTATCAGCTGTCTGGATTTTCATTCTGACGGCACCCATTCACTGCAGAGCATCCACTGGTGAGCAAGTGATGCTAAATTTATCCAAATCTGTCCAGATGAAGAAATGACTTGAGGTTGAGTGCATTTTCCTGGAAGAGTAACAGCATACAGGCTTGGAGCGACATGAGGGGGAGTGAATAAGGACAGAACTATTCCTTCAAGAGATTGTTTGTAAAAGGAGTAGCCGTTATTTGCGTATCAGATGAACTATATTGCTTTGCCACCAGGATTTGTTATAGCAGATCCTGGACACAATCATGGTTAAATAACCATCTCATAAAGAGCAGTCAGAAGGGGATTTAGGATTTGTTTTTTTTCCCAAATACGTCTAATCACTGTTGGGATACACAGCCTTGTTTGGTGCCGAGAGCTCGTACAGTATGTGCATACTGGATACGAGTCCTGTAGTTATCTGGGTCTCATGCCTTGCAAATGTTTGTATTGTTATTTATTTATTTATTTAAATAAAAAAAAAAACTTGTATATGCAGGGAATGTAATCTACCACATTTAGTACAGAGCATAAAATACTGAATGACACGACTAATGATGCTAAGCTAGCTACTGTATGTATTCAGAAAGAAACATCTGCTTCAGGTTGCAGTATGTCAAGTTGGAAAACCCTAACATGATAGCACTAACTTGTATTCAACTGAGAGACTTTTTGTATTATTTTAGCTTTGTAAGTTACTCTTAAGTTCGTTAAAGTAAGGCAAAGTGAGATA
>JAFVLL020001563.1:0-26367 GCA_021397915.2 Tor tambroides
GGTCCGGTCGGGGAACATTAACCGGGGAAACCCGTAGCTCATCTTGCACATCACCGTAGGACGATTCAGAGGGGCTGTCGGAGGTATTCCCAAACCAGCTGTCCTCCTCTACTGAGCCTCCCTCTGGCCCTCCATCCTCTACCGTGTCCACATCTGTGAAATGGGAAAAAACATGATTTATCCAAATGCTTTTCCAGCAAGACAACTGACAATATTTCATTACCATTTGTTGTATTCTATAACAAAGGGCTTATTATAAATATATATGTAATGGCATGATTATTATTAAATTCTGGAGGAAAAATCTGTTAGGACAAAATGCTGACAGTATTGTCTGTATAGCCATTGATTGACCTTTTCCAAGTGACTTTTCTTATTAGGACTAAAATGGATGGTTTCTGAAAAGACGAGCGATATAATACAGTCGAGAGTTGTCCTGGTGAGTATCTGACGCATCCCTCACAAGGCACAGTGGAATAACTTGCTTTCTATTCTTTTTTCAACCATGCTTTTTTCCAAGAGTCTAAAAGAGAGTAGTAAAAGGGTTACCATGGTGACAGGCCCTTCCGGGAGGCTAGACAGCAAAGATTAGGGTAATGGAGGTTACAGAACCGGATTAATATTCATGAGCTTTCCGATACCACAAGGGAGCCAATAAGGATAGGGTTAAGGTCACCAAGGGTCATTAATATACACTTCATGTATCAATATTCATAAGCAAAACATTACAGCTTGCCAGACAAGGGCGAACAAAGAATGTGAATATTCCTGATACATATTAACAATCTTTCCACAAGAGCATGTCAGGAAGCAACCAGCCTAGATGAGGGAGGATGTCAAAACTTATCAAGTGAGGGTTTTTTGTGTCTATTCACTTGACCAAATTAAATCCTCACACCTCGGTGAAAGTGCGAGACAACAAGACCTGGAGACAGCAGGAAAAAAAAGGCTGGGGACTTGTGACATCGGAATATGATCTGTAAAAAAATTAATTTGAGCATCTTTTCTTCGCCTTTTGCTCGCACACATAAAGGCTGGTCTCACCTTGCCGACCCCAACATAAGCCTGGCGAGTAAGCTCTCTGTTTACAGGGAAAAGGAAAAGCCGTTGCCTGGCAACGGTATCCCGTCGACCCGTAGGGATCATTACAGTCAACACACATCTGGCCAGCACTGCTTACTTTGGTCCAAAGGGGTGGCAACTGCCACGACCCTGTGCGACCATGCACCATGATACTGACAATGCAGCAGAGCATGCTTCGTAAACTCGAAAAATCCAAGAAAATAAGATATAAACCCGACACACACACCCCTTGATATGAATGCGAATATGTGCAAGCTAGAGATGTAACGGTATGAAAACTTCTCATCACGATTATAGTGATATCACTGTATTGTTAAAATGTGCTGGAAATGTTCTGACTGGAAAAAAATACTGACACATAAATCGTTTCGCCAAGTTTTATATTTAAAATCAACAAACAACAAATAAAATGACTTTTCGTTTGCATAAACACTAAAACAATAACATTACCAAGGATGTCTGGATTTTAAATGACAACATTGACTGGCAACAGTGTATCTAATAGTATGTACGAAATGTTCAAATAAAACTTTGAAAAGGTTTCAAAAATGGTAAACCTCACACTTCAGCCTTTAAATAAAGAAAAGGGTTAAGTCAAAATGATACTTGATTAATAAATGATTATATATATTTTATCTGCACCATAATTAATACTAGATACCTTATCCAAATTGTTTAAATGTGTAGAATCCACATAAACTTGTTTTTCATCAACCAGTTAAAATTTACAGCAGGGCATGCAAATTCAATCTGTTTTTTGACCTTACAAAAACTACACACAGGCTGAATGTAAATGTACCTCTCTGTAAATCCACTCTATTACATTAGGTGGCGCTTATGGAACAGCAGATTTACAGTTGTTTCCTGGACAAAGCAGCATTCCGATTAAGAACACTACTTTATTACATACTACTACTAGCTATTACATGGAGCGAAGATGAAAACAAAATGCCATCGAGTCTTTTCTGAAGACAGTCAGAACCTTCAGAGGTACATTCATATAACTAATTCATTCATATATTAATTTGTATAATTCCCTTAGCAATCTTTTAAAACCTCCCAGCATTCCGCTATGTTTTCACTCAAAACGAAACTACTCTGCGTGCTGTGGGCACGTGAAACTGTGCTCTATGCTGGATAGTATTTATTTATACTGAGTTGATCAAATCACAGTAATCGAATACGGCTTTAATGATACTTAACATCTGAAACGGTAATAATGACCGTGGGGAATTTTATCATGATTTATCGGTATTTTATCATGAAACCGGTAATCGTTACATCCCTAGTGGAAGCGTCCTTCTGACTTCCCGTACCTCATTGTTAAAGGTTCGAGCTTTTGATGTACATCGCCAGGGCGTTTCACTGACCGAGCTCTCGGTCACCTGAGCAAAACAGTGAAGTATGTGAGGCATGACCCATTTCCATGTGACACCAGGGAGGACGGGCAGTAATGGCCATAATGTTGTTAGTGAGAAATGGCTAGATTGCTGATCAGAGGTCTCTGAGGCAGTGGCAGAAACTCGGACTGAACCCTGCTCTCGCCACGCTAGGTTAAGCTAGGTTGTGCTACGCCCCGCCACTCTTGTTCCTAGCTGCACCGGAGAGGCAGACACAGGCAAGCCACTCCGTGGGCGGCCTGACATTTCCCAAGGTCACGGCTCGGGCCCCAGTTCCGCATGGTTTTGTCTGAAACAACCCCCTGCCTCTAAAACGCACACACGCACATACGCGCTAGTATGTGGCTCAAAAAATGAGAACAAAACCCTGGTAGTTAGCTGCAACGGTAACAATGCTATCGCATAGCAACAAGCTTGACAGTTTGGGACGAGGGACAAGATACTGGCCGTCTGCCTTTGAGAGGTTCGTTTAATAGCATAATGGTGAGAATGACTTTGTGTGGCCAGAAAAACAGCTGCGGGAGGCACTGTGGTCCAGATCTGTTATCAGTCACTCTCACTGAGACTTGGTGCTCGTCTCTCTTGAGGCTAAACAGCGCTTATGATTGTGTGCTGCTGCGGACATGACCCTACAACCCTACAACCACAAGTGCTAAATGCAAATCATAACCTCAACTAAACATAAAAAGAAAAAAGAATGTTACATTCAGGCTCTGGAATTAACTTTTTATCTTACCAGACAGTTGTATGTCTCATAGCCAATTTAGTTAAAATAAATAACTGTTCTCAAGGATTTAAATTAGAAATGTTTTTAAAAATAGAGGTTAAGATATACATGCTACATTGTAATCTGCATATAGCTTTGTCACATTATTAAAAAGAAGAAATAAAAACAGTTTTTTCACCATTTAAAAGCTGCATGGATGTTTAGTTTACAGATGACAAAATAAATAAATAAATCTGTCAATAGTGTTAACAGGAATGTTCTACTAGGAATACATTCAGATTCCCTCTTTTGAACATAGTAATTTATTCTGTAAATGTAAGGGACACTTGTTTGTATTTGTTCAGTAAAGTCCAATGTGTGTACTGTCAGAGAATATAATGAACTGGATGAGCAACTTCTTGACTGTTGTTGTATAAATATGCATGACATAAGTATCCAGACACTACCATGAAGTTATTTTTTATTTATTTATTTTTATTTCAGCAAAGATGTAATTACACTTTTAAGACTTCTACACTGTTGTGAAAATTATTTCTACCTCAAATAAATGCTGTTCCTTTGAACTTTCTATTTATCAAAAAATCCTATTAAAATATTAAGGAGCACAACTGTTTTTGCTAATAATAAGAAATGTTTCTTGAGCTGCAAAACAGCATATTAGAATTATTTCTGAAGACTGGAGTAATGGCTGCTGAAAATTCAGCTTTGTCAATATAGGAATAAATGCCAACATAGTAACATATTTTAAAATGTAAAGTTATTTTAAATTGTAATATTACTGTATGGCGCTGTGATACTGTATTTTTAATCAAATTAATGCAGACTTGATGAGCATAAGAGATTTCTTTCAAAAACATTTGTACGGTAGAGTACTTCATCCACCAAAAATGATAAATAAACATACTGTCCATCAGCCGTATGAAAGAGACCAACACAATCGTCAGAATTTCTACTTTTGTTTTCCATGTTTGGAACTAAATGAGTGTGAATAAACAACGACCATATGTTCATTCTTGAGTGAACCGTTCCATATATGTATAAATTAGTATTTTTACCATATTGCTGTGCTGCAAATTATTTTCAGAATATCTGTTCTCTGTATTACAATTAGACTTGGAAAACATCTTATAAGGACCTTGTTAATTCTGTTTTGTTCTTAGCCACAGAACATGGACCCAGTGTAATTGTAGCCTATATTTCTCTCGATTCATTTGAACAACAGCCGTTGGCAGCTATACAGTTAATGCCACAACATCTCAGCTGTGAGATGCAATAAGCCAAAAGGCCGAGGAGGAGGCTGGGAGCGTTCTCTATTAGGGCCGGCAGCCACATGACTTGCGTAAGGTTGCCTACCAATACACTGAGGCTATTCTGCGACTCAGTCGGGCATAAAAATCGGCCTGCCTGACCCAGAGGTCGTCGAAAGGGCACAGAAAGACTGTGCTGGGTGGGAGGGTGGCTGCTTCAGCAGAGTGAAGGAGAGAGGGAGAGGCCATTAGTCGATTAAGCCGGGGTGGAGCCATCAATATTCCACTGATGCCAATGAAAAGACACACTCGCGCAGTCTCGCATGAGAGGCTCGGGTCGAATAGCTTTAACTCTATCAGAGATATTGCAGTGCCTCACAGCGAGCGCTGCTATCGAATGTTACAGGCTAACTAACCACCACTTTGGCATCTATAGTTTCCCAGCATTCTCTGTGGATTGCAGAAGCAAGTGCCGGTGGCGTTCCAGGGGTGGGGGGGCTGGGTTTTGGAGGGGAGATAAAAAGTGGTGGCGGTAATTAAGTGTTTGACTGGGCCCTGGCGGGGGTTGCCACGGCCGCAGGCGATGCTAATGAGCCCGTCCGCCGGTCAGTGCTACCTTATTAGCCGCCGGCCGACAATATGGTGGGAAGGACGCGCTGCTACCACCACCAGCCACATGCCGTCACGAGTGACTAACGCAGAACCAGAGGTGGGAAGTAATTCCGTTAATTAGAGGGCTCTCAGGATGACCAGTCTATGCCTTGAAGAAAATGGGTAATCAGTCAAGGCAAAACTAAGATTCTGCAAATACGATCGTATATCGATATGTCGCGATTCATTTTCTTGCAGTATTGCATTTTCCTTGAGGTTCTCATATCGATCCTTCATATCATTTCCTACAGTTCAATTAATGAAGAAGCAGGAAGTCTAAATTAGCATAAACTGGCAAGCGGTGTTTCTCAGTGCAGTCTGAGCCACTTCTGTGGTAATGTACAAAAGTGAAGGGAAGCGCATGAGTGAGATTAACACTGACACCACAGATTACAACGCTCTCTCACTGAAACGCTCAGTCTCTCTCTCAGTCGCAATTCAGTTATGATATCATGAAACTTCACAGTGTATTAAATTGTGAAAAAAATGTGCCGTAATGTATACCTAGTATCTTAATTAATCACATAAGACATGAAATTACTTCAATCCTATCCCATTAAACACACAAAAAACTCTTTTTATAAAGATCACGATGCACTATGAAGCAATTCTGGTAACAAAGCAGGCCACCCCTATTCTTAAAAACAATAAAACATGATGTTAACAAACATCAATTAAACAAAAACAGTTGTTGATCATGTTTGACAGAGACTGCTATAATAAAGTACTATGAAATTCTTCTAACATGATACTGAATTCAGCAAGTATTGATTTTTAATAATGACTTTTTTTTGGAATTCAAAATGAATTTCCACGGAATCAAAATGACCAATCAGTATTCGCCATCAAAAGAATTTCAAATGCAAATCAGTTTGCTAGAATAAAAGTCTTTATAGTTATTAGGTCTGTCATTATTGACTAAACTGGTAATCAGAAGTGATCTAAATTTTGAAAATTAACAATTGAAAAAAAGAAAACAATAAGAACAAGAAGTGCACAAGAGCATGGCATGCTTAGCATTTCAGAGCACAGCATTTCAAAGAATTGAAAATGATTTATTGAAAAAACTGTACATGTATATGAATGTGTGAGTGTTTGTATGAATATACTCTGTAGGTGTGTGAGTTTGTGAAAATACAAAGAGAAAATACAAAGTTTTTATAAAGTAGGGCTAAGTAGCATCAATTACCTCACATTATGACACATTAGATGTGGTTAAATTAAGGTGCTGTCACATGTTTCGCGTAAGGGTGAAATATTTCTCAACACAGATTTCGCAGGTTTTGCACACAAATTCACACGTGACCAACAGAATACTGGTTGCTTGATTTCTGTTTTAGCTGTGCTTTGTGCAACACAACAACACATTGTGCAACACATTGTCCACTGTCAACACTGTTGACAGTGGACAATGGACCTTTTTTGCTGGCAAAATTTTGCTGAACCGCTTATTACATTATTTTTCTAATATTAAGTGAAGTGCTCCCATACAGCTGACACTATCAGTTTCTGTCCACGAATTGCAGATTCTGTCATATCTGCTGATTCCTTAAAAAATTTAATTTGTAATAGACAAATTTTAAAGCAAATTACTCAAATTTAGACTAACCATAACAGCCTTACTTGCAACAGTCGAGTAAAACACAGACTACAGACTACAGTTTATTTTAATGGGATACTTGGTGTAACACTTACACTACATATACAAAGATTATTATATTGTAAGCTGTGATTTATAGTGATTTCGATCCCTTGTATCCAACACCCATATTAAACAAATCAGTCGCCTACGGTATTCCACATTAGCACAGGCCTTCATCAGCATGTATTAGCAAAGCATACTACATATTACCATCTGTGTGTTTTCCGCATGGCCTCAGCGGTCTGTGGGCATGTTGGGCAAGGTGCCAGAGGTGAAACAGGAAGGAGATGTGTTCTTGGAAGAGACTGAGACAGTGTTGGCTTCCAGACCTCTGAAATTCCTCTTTGTAGATGAAGCGCCCTTTTGCACTCTTGTTTATTTCCCCCAACTTCCATTTATAGATACCAGAGAAAAAAAGAAGAAGAAGACAGCGCCTGGACTAGTAATCTCAGACGTACCATCAAAAAGTTGGTAGATCTGCACAACTTTTCATAATCAGCCGTGAGATGCTAACTAATGGGATCCACCGTATACACTTCAGTGGGCATAAAAGTGGGGCATGAAGCACAGCATTGAAGATTTTACATTTACAGAAAGAAAACAAATCGTGGAAAATGAAAGGAAAATGGATGGCTTGCTGTGCCCGCACAGTCACAAAAACATAAGATAATAAGTAAGGCTCTGTGTACATACCACAGGGACAGGAAGCAGGGGTGGATTCAGCTAGGTGCTATGACGCTAACACCACAATATGCTGTTGCTACAGCATTACTGCCGCCTACTCAGATAGACAGCATGCACACAGGTTAGAGCTGACAGGGAAACTCTCCAACTACTGTAAATCACACTTTGTCCCAGTAGCTCAGGCAAGGGATGCAGCCAAGCTTGACTAGCCAGCCACCCAGAAAGACAGAGAGAGAGAGAGAGAATATGAGGGGGTGTGTGAGAGAGTGGAGGAGGTATGTGTGCGGCTGGTGGGGGGGGGGGTTGAAGAAAAGGGATTTTTACAGTGATACCGGGTTGACAGCAGCTTGGCAGTGGCGCCCACAGCACTGCCTGCTTGGATCCAAGCCTGTCACTCAAGACAAGGGCACTAATCAGGATTGGTCCCGGTTTCTTCCTGAAGAATGGGGGTGGCAGTTTTGCAGCCATTAGAGCTGGAGAGGAGAGTGGGGGATAGAGCGGTGGCACAGCAGGAGAGGCTAACCTCATTTACATGCAGGTCCTGGAGGAGAGAGAGCTGATTCCTTTTCCAATCTCAATGTTAAACAGTGGCCGGGGCGGCCGATGGTTAGCGCTGCATTGTTCGGTCTTAGTGCTCTTTGTCACGCAGATGACCATCTCGCTTTTACGAAGGTAAAGACGTACGAGCGAGATAACGGCGACGGCACCCACGTATGACTGAAAACGTGCCTTGTCAGAAGAGTAAACGGGAATAGTTGTTCACTTCTCCCCTTTCGTTCGCTTCACGTCAGTGTAACCAGGTGCTTCTAATTCAACCCTACAGTATCTGGGTGACAAATGATTGCAAAAAATATGATCACTATTACAACCATAACTGTGCCTTTGGAGAGTACATCGAGCCAACATTTTGTACCTAACCTTAGTGCTTCGTTTAAGAGTCTCTGCATAGACAACGACTAAATGACTACAAGCGTAAACTGTGGCCGCTGAAATACGAGTGTGACTTACAGCTGTGGGGGACTGAGAGAGGAACAAAAAAACAGTCCACTGTGTGTGTCAAATGTTGACATCTTTATAGAGCGTATTTGGGATAATCTATAAAACCATAGTGAAGCTATGCATAAAGATCTTCAGCAGAGCAAACAGCAGAATTATAGTCTGAATCAACACCGTGCTGTAAAACAATTCACTCCAACTACAACACAGCCAATCAATAGTGGCGCATTAAATGAGGGCTCCACTGATATTGAGATTATACTACTGACAGACCAACCATAACTGATAAATGCATTATTATTAATGTTAGATTACAAAAAATTACCAACTGAAACACATCTACCTAAAACAGGGTAGGTTTAAGTACTAAAATTTGCTAAAACTAAAACTTAAAAACAGTAAATTAAAGCTTAATTGAAATATTAAAACACAACAAAATTACTAAAACAAACTAAAATGAAAACTGAATTCAAAATATAATAACGCATATTATTAATAATATATAAATAACATAAGGAACAATGAAACACACGCATATAAATAGGGTTGCAGGGATAATTATTAAAAAAAAAAATTGCATAAATAAAAAAAATATATATACTAAACACTAAAATCAACCACTTAAAATTAATTTCGGTATTACATCATTTTGTACAGCAGGGATTTCCAAACATTTTGTCAGTTAACCCTCTTTGAACAAAAATATTCACTCTGAGATTGTAAGATAATTTTTCAAAAATGTAACATTATTTCTTCATTTTATTCATTTTATGATTTATTTTTTAGGTTTTTTTTAGGATCAACTTACAAACTCCAGTTGGAGAAACAGTTATGTACAATATGAAAAACTGACATTCATTATGAGATCTGCAAAAGATTATATGTAGCCTTGTTTTTAAGATTAACTTTAAGAGAGCAATAGATGGCGAAAAAATTAATTAGCACAATTAAATATACAATACACTGATACATAAAAAAACTCACTGAAATAAAACATAAATATTAGATGAAAAATTTCAACTTAAAAAAAAACTTACAAAATTTTTGTTAATGTTCCCTTGGCAACTTAGTGAAATAAAATAAGTTTAAGTTTAAGTATTAAAACTGCTAAAACTGAAAAAAAGCTAAATAAAACTAAGCTAAAGCAAAAAAAAAATGTCAAGAGCACATAACAAAATTACTAAAACTTAAAATAAATTAAAGCTAATTCAAAATATTAATACTATAATAGTATATAAATAATACCGTGTTGTATATATTATGCATTCTTGCAAAACAATGCTTTTACTTATCTAACATTTTATAATCATAGTAGTTCTTTTAGTTTATTTAATCTAATTTAGTTTGCGTAGTCTAGTTCAGTCTCATAGTCGTGTATTGTATTTATTTAGCACTGGAGGAACATTGTTTATTTTCAGTGAGTACAAGCTGTATACAGTTCAAATGACAAAACCAGTCATGTAGCTGATGCTTTTATTTACCTTCGAGGATACCATCCCAGTGACATTTTGTTGTACCTGTAAAGTTCCAATTTTTGCACTTTTTTTTCTAACAGTGTACAAACCTGCAACCTTTCAGTTGCCAACCCAGATTTTTAGCCACCATGGCTGTACCGTCCATTCGCTCAGAGCATTAGTATAGCATGTGTAACAAGGTTTAACACTGAAAGAACGTGTACATCCTTATAGCCCCCTCACCAACATCCAAGTAGACTCCCAAGACCAATACTAAACAGCTAGTGACCTCGTCGCAACAACTAAACATGAATACCGGAGCTTTGCATCAAGGTCGGGAGTAATCAAACATACTGTGAAGTCATCTGCAAATGCGAAGGACATTTTTTACACGAGGGGCTAAGCAGGTCTCAGACACTCACCTACGTTTCAAGCCTCGTAAATCAGCATAAGACATAGTGACAATAGCTTTCACAGAGATGACTTCACATCATGAATATAATATCTCGCCTTTGTAAAGCAGCCAAACACCTCTACACTTGCCGATGATATACCGTTTCCCTTGGAGGCTGTCAATACCTCAGGGTGCCACTACTCTGTGTCTCTTTCCTTCCTGGCACTTTTAATCTTCTCAGCTATAAAACAGCCCCGTCTCCAGAAAAACCCTTGGAGCACAGCAGCTAGTCCGCTAGTTAAACTCATTAACATGCTTATGTTCTCTGCGCTGGACAGTGCAGTCTATCTTAGAGACGTGACAGAGGAGAAGTTAGCCTTGTGTTTGGAGAATACCCAAATTTCAAACCCTCATCAAGCACACTATCTTGGGATTGGAGGAAAATGGAATTTGACTGAGTTTCGATTATATATATATATATATATACACACACTTTTCGCATTTAACCCAGGCATACCGAGCTCAACGGAATCATGACAAGAATATAAATATAACCGCTTCCGTTTTGAAACTACATTGGTGTCCCAATGTCTCTTGATGCTAATGATGACAATGATAGTAATTACCATCGTTATTATTGTTGTGTAATTACTATGATTATGATCGCTGCATAATTGTGAGAGCAAATTGTCTAGCTGAGTCAAACTTGGCATTTTTGGCGCTACTTTGTTGGTGTGGAATCAACCTCCCCAATCACAACAAGAAAAAAAAAAAAACATCAAGTAGCCATTATGGCAACAAAACTGATCAGGACTGGGGACAATCTATTAAAGCTGAACGCACTCAATAATGGTTGCCATCTGGAGTCCATTTCAAGGTGGAGAAAGAAAACAAAAACAATTCATTCCATTCTACTTAACTTCGCTTGGTTTGAAAAAGAAACTGGTGTAACCAACCTCACAGCTTTAAGGAACTTCTAATCAAGAGGTCAAAATTTAGGCTGCAAGTGAATCAAAATAATCAATGACTAAAAACAGCAAAAAAAAGTCTGTTTATAGTCTGTATGCACTGTGTGATTCAAAATGAATAAACTGCACTCTATGCTGTCTGTTCTAGTACACATGGAGCATGTGTGGCGCTCAAGCTCAGCACAGTTCACAGCATGTGTGCACTTCACACAAAGTAATGAGAAATGTATTAAAAAAACTACTGTCAACTAGACAAAATAAAGACTTCAGAGTTTTCAAGACTTTAAAGGTTCTGTGTCAGTGAAGAATTACAAAAATACATTACTATTAAAGTGTAAAATTCAAGATTCAAACGATCATAAAAGTTATTATTATTATTATTATTATTGGACATGTTATAATAGTAATATTCTTTCCTAATACTACAGACAATTTTGTTTTTCATGGATTGGTCAGGGTTTTTTTTTTTTTTTAGATTTTGGGCTGTTTGGCTTGACATAATGTGTTGTTTCAAACTAGTGGAAAAAAACAACGTCCAAATAAACAGAGAAATTCCAAGAGAGTCCTCACACCATTAGTGCTTGAGCCCTAAATAGTGTTTATTTTATTGCATTTTATCTATTTGCATCTGTAGATTTTAATTACTGCAGATATATTAAAAGACTGATTTTTTAAAATGAGTCAGAAACCTCTGCTTCAGCAGCACTTACAGTACATACACCAAACTTTCCAGTTTAATATCTATATTCTGAAGGTTTTTACCGAGGGGTTTGTTCAAACTTATACATTCACCTGGTTTTATACAACATTTAATTATTCATGGTGAAAACCTTTTATTTTATTTATTTTTTTCTGGTTGTTGACAGTATTTTCTGATTTATGAAGTCATATAAAGAGATATCCAAAATTTCCTCTTCAACTTGAATGTCAAATAAATCAAATAAATATTTTTAACTTGTCTTTATCCAACGTTCAGATTTCTGTTCAGGAAATGTATGCAAATTAGTGCATATTTAATTGCAGTTATTAATGTAATTAACATTAATCTTAATATTAATGTTGCCTTATAATGTATATAATATAATATAATAGTTTGACTAGGGTTCAAAAACCAGTGTGAATGTAAAGTCCTAATGCTCCTTTTGCCTTGATATCTAAACAGTAGCAGCAGCAGCAGCAACATGTGGGAGGTTACATATTTGTCAGCATTTGACAAAGCAATCTTAACATGATTTTTGTTGTCATTTTTCTGTGGCTCTATAGGGATTAGGCATGTGGTATTTACCACTCAGGCAACTGGCTTCAACAACATGTGGCCTTGAACCACAATGAGCAAAGAGGGCAGCAAGCAGGTCAAATACAGAGGAATCACACGCCAGCCAAGCAACTGCCATTCAGATGAATGGGGAATGCTAACGTATAGCTTTGTCCAGGTATTATTGACCTCCCCACTTCCAAGGCTTTCTCTAAAATATGACAATTCAAATCCAGTTTTAAAAACTGACAGCGGCTTGCCTCTTCTCATTCTCTGTCAAGTGAACAGACTGCTCTTTGATTCTGCCCAGTAAGCCTCATCTCATCTTAAGACGGACCCAGAGTACTGACTCATAAATCAAATCACAGTTTGGCATAGCTCTGCAGCCCGGGCCTGCGTCAGACCTGCCTGTTCGATCCCTTGTGCGGTGTGGCCCAGTGTTAGCAGCCTGTTAAAGGTCTGTCCTGGAGGGGATGGATGCACTTGTGTGGTACAACAACACAGGAAAGTGCCTGGAGCTCTCCAGCAGCTCCCCCCACCCTTTCCCCAGCTGAACCAGTGAGCTGTTCCTTATGAACCACTGCCAACAGAATGCCTGCTATGAGCTGGTTATTACTCAGTGCTGGGCCACCACTAGCCAAAGGGCTGCTCTCCAAGCTGTAGATCTCCATGTTGTGACTTGTCAACATGCGGAAAATCGTTACCCAGCTCAGGCACTTTTATTCCATACAGGCTTTGATTGAGACTTGGGTGGGTGAAACATTGTGTGCAGACTCTGGCTGTAGTGCTTCATGAAACATACGGACACAAGGTGTGTCCTATAGATAGGAAAAAATATTATTAAGTGAGCATGTTGATTAACTACAGGCTTAGAAGGATCGATGGACAGGTTCAGAGCAAAACAGTAAGGGTTTTTTTTTTTGTCTGCTTGCCCTGCTAATGTTTTCATTTTAATATATTTTAAAATGTCATTTATTCATAAAGCTGAATTTTCAGCAGGTTCACATGATCCTTCAGAAATCATTCTAATATGCTGACTTGCTGCTCAAGAAACATTTCTTAATACTATCAATTGAAAACAGTTGTGCTACTTAACATTTTTTGTGGAAACCACGATAAATGTTTTTCATTATTCTTTAATGTAAAGTAAAGAAAAATGCATTTACTTGCTTGAAATATAGTTTTTTGGTACTTAGGAATTTGATGCATCCTTGCTGATTAAAAGTATTAATTTCTTTAAAAAAAAACAGACCCCTAACTTTTGAATAATAGGCTAATGTATTCACACTTAAAATAATAATAATAAAATAAAATAAAATATTTATTTTAAAATGATTTAAAATATTTTATACATTTTTCACACTTATTACAACTGAATTTAAAAGAAGAAAATGTATCAATAATAACTGGATGATAATAATAGCTGTATAATAATTATGTAATTAATATGATCACCCAAGAAACACCAAAAATTCTTACATTGCTTGTAACTTTCAACCCATTTTTTTTCTGGCACCACCAAGACAATCCAAACTATACTTCTAATTTCCCTCATGTGTATTAAGCCAGTAAGATAATTTTACATGGCTAACAATTTTAAAACGTAGTTCACAACCAAATATTCCAAAAAAAGCACATGTATACATTTGCAAGGTGTAAAAATCAAAATATGTACAGATAGATACAGCGCCGACTCAATAGAGCAAGCGATCCTTCCCATCCTTACTGCTGAGCCCTGAGCTTGGCTTCAAGACAGTTTGTCTGATTCAGTGCTTTCACAGGCGAAAGCAGGCTACTTCGTGGCTTGTCATTTTAAAGATGCACCATCTTTAATAATACATGACACATGATGAGCCTAGTCCCTTACAACCATCTAGCCGTACAAAAATTGTCTTAATTATGTCACCACAGCGCCTTTGACTGAGCACTCGCAGCTAGACTACACCTGTGACGAAAGCCAGGCGATCCAGCTAGCCAAATTAATCTAAATGTTCTGGTTCAGTATGCCTGGCTGAAGCCCCTTTCTGTGTAAGCACTTGTTCAGGAGACCATCCACCACCCTTCCCCTGCCCTTTAATTCATTTCTGAGAGGAAAGCCTGTGTATTATTATTCGCTTGAGCTCAAATGGGCAGACACCGGTGAGAGAGCCTGATCAAGTTGGTGGGGCAGGGGGAAGAAAGAGGAGGAGGAGAAGGAGGAGGAGGGGGTATTCTTGGCAGAATTTCCCTACAAATCAGATGCCAAGAGCGAAATGGAAACCTCCCCTCATTTTCCTTTCCCCTTAATCCAATGTTTTCAAGCCCAAGCTCAGCCAAGGTCATTATAATCATAGATGAGTGGAAAGGAGCCAGTGACCCACCATTACGGTAAGGTGGAGAGCCACCCAGTCGCACACACTCTGCCATCGGTCTGTAATGGAGAGCTGAAATCCGTGCAATGCTCCAATTCCTCCATTTGCAAATGCAGATAACCTTAAAGATCATGTGTGTATAATGGAAATGGCCGGCTCCCATAGGGAGACATTTTAGCTGATGGCAAAGGTCAGGGTGAAAGAATGATACGGGCTATGTACTTGCACAAAATGGAGGCCTGCGAGAAAGACAAAGAACAGCAGAAAAGGAGAAAAAGAGGTAACCTCAGTCGACCTCTACACCTCGGAGTGGAACTCTGAGGAAAACAGCTTAACGAGACAGGAACATTTTAACCTAGGCTCCCTTTTCGCGATTAATTTACTGGAAGTTTGCTGAACTGTGACCTGTGGTTTGAACAAAATGTATGAATTCTGGAAAAAGCAGTGTTATAAAGGCCGTGCTTTTGTAATCCCAGTGGTTTTCATTGTAGCACTAAAGCCAAAGGTCATATTTAACTGTCAAGAAGATCATCTGACTGTATCAAGGCCTTAATGCCCTCTTGCATGTCTTGACCCGTGCACATCGTGACGCAAGCGCTCCTGAACTCAGATATGTATTCTCAACAAAAGGAAGTGAAAGATACAGTTGCAAAAGATTATGACATAGCCTTTACATAAAAACTTTCAAAAAAACAGCAGATGCCTGGCACATTACTTTCTGAAAGAGCAAACAAACACAAATTCCACTGTCCTGGACTCGTATTTTTAACTTTTCAAGGCAGTATATAGTAATCAAGAGCAGATGAGATAAATTTAGATCAACGATCGTGCTTGTCATCTGCCTCTCTGCTCACAGGTGTTAAAGCACAATGAGCACAAACACAGCGTAATGAAACGTGACATCACTCCTCCACGGCTGCATGAGAGGGCTGTGTGGAGCGCCACCAAACTTCAGATGAGATTTTGCTGAGTGGGTGATTTTGATCACACAATAATGGCATTAATCAGAGGTGGGACAAATGGCAGTAGATATACAGTAGCTCATAAACAACCATGACTGAAAGAAATCAGCATTTATTTATATAATATTGAGGTTTATATACCATACCCCGAGTTTCTGTTACTAAATAACTTTTTATGTTTAGTTAATAAGTTACATTTGCTTAATAAGTAAAGTGACAACACTTTATTATTATACTATTGTGGTTTATAAACCATATCCCGAGTTTCTATTAAGAAAATAAAACTCAATAATCCAACATAACTACCTTCTACATTTTGTCATAGCCTACTTTAAAATAATAAATTACTAAACCCAGCAAAAAGTTCAATTTGCTTTATTTTGAAGTCAAAAGTGAAAACTTTGAACCGCATTACTGATGAAGAAAATCGAGTTAAAAGCGAGAAGACTGATGACTGTGACAAGTTCAGTGGATGTAAACAAACTCGTTTGGCATTATGAAGAAAACACTGCACAGCGTAATGCCCCTAAAACACAGCCAGAAAATTCCAGAGAGCCGCAAAAGACAGTGTCTCAGACTTTCAAAAAAGTCCCAAAAGGCGCCGTTTCGCTTTTGAACGGCAACACGCACAAAGATGCATTACGAGCTCTTGCTTTCGTGCACTTAAAGCGCCACCGTGCCACATTTCGCCAATTCCTCTGCTCGATGTTTTCCACACTCCACATCATGTCCCCTCTAGCGGCCGGCACACGCAACTGCAGCCGTTATTAGCGAGCTGATAAAAGCACAATGTTAACATCCAGCTACACAGGGTCAAATGAACAAATTTCGCGATTAGTAATTCCAAGCGCAACCCGTGCGCAGCAGCGCGAGCCGTAAGATTCCCGTCGCACGAGCTCCGAAGCGACAGAGAAAAACGCGTTTCGCCTTTTGTGCGTTATTGATCGCAGATCGTCTGCAATGAATGGCTGCATGAGGAAGGAAAAAACCCTGAACTTCAGGTGACCGACCATGGCTTTGACACAGGCAGCCTGCAGACACGAACCCCACTGAACTGGGAGGGGTGGAAGAAAATACCTCAGCTTAAAAAAATCCCGCTCGACAAACGAAAGAAAAAGTCGCGCACACATACACACACGACCGCGGAAGGCGGAAAGTTGTGCGAACGTGTTTTAGGACGCATGTTTAAGTTGCGGACCGCTGCTAGATAGCGCCGGAGCTAAGCAAAGGCAGGGGCACTGATGGAAGGCTGAGTCTGGCTCTCAGTCTGATCCGACTGACCCTTCATTTTATTGCGGCCAGATCCTCAGATCCTCCCCTTTCCCTTCCGCGCGTCTCTGCCTCGCTCGCACGGACACATATAAGAAAAGACGCGCGGCCATAAGCGCCAAATAAGCGGCGATAACGCGAGCTTTACTGGCCGCAACCTTTAGGCGGAACGGGACCTTTATCGATTATCTGCAATTAAAGGCACCGCTAGTGCGCTCGCTCCGCTAGCCCCCTCATTGCCAACATGGCTGCCTAGCACAGACCTAAAAAAGGAGAAATAACCTCCGCCGTGCCTTTGTCTGTTTCACCTCTTTAACCCTAAACTACTGCGCAAAACACACGGAGACGCTCTAAAATCGCGGCGAACGAGAAAACGACTTACGTGAAGGCAGGCGCTTGGGTTGCTCCTGTTTCCTCCTTGGCATTTTCCCCCTTTTATCACATTCTCCTTCTTGTTTAGGGATAAGAAGAAAAAAGGTCTTTTCCCATTGAAATTTTGCGAGGGAGCCTGATGGCAGGGACTTGTCGTGCACCTGGCTGTCCTCCGTTAAGTGTATTGTTGGGAATAGGGAAGAGTAGAGGAGGAGGTGCTGTTGTTGTTGCCGTGTCTTGACTATGGCTGCTCTCTGTAAGTGTGTGTCTCCGAGCCCCTAACTAACACTAATGCAGGGATCAAAGGGCAGCAACAGCAGAGCGCACACACGCACACATACACACACACACACACACACACACACACTCGCGCGCACACGCACACACACACACACACACACGCTCGCTCGCTAGCTCACAGAGAGAGGAGCTCTCCCGACAGAGCAACGAGAAAGGGACAAGGTGCCCCCAAGCTTTCAGGGTGTATACTTGACTGACCACGGAGAATTTTTTTTATATTCATATAGAAAATGGATTCTGACTAATGCATATTTGAATGGCTTGAAAAAATATTTTTTCACAAAAAAACGTTTGATGAACATAATGTAATGATATAAAGGTACAATGGGTTTAAAATAAATAAAACAATTCATAAATATATATATATATATTTATTTTTTCATAAATAATTTTTTTTTTTTTTTTTTTTTTGAGTCTGAGTTGACAGAAACCCCCAAATCACTGCAGTTCATTTTAAGGTCGATGCAATGATATAAATGTACAATGGGATTTAAAATGAATGAACATGTAAATAAATGCTTTTTCTAAATGTTTGCTTGAATCAAATCAGCACAATTCCTTTTAATTGATGTAATGTTACAAATTTAAAATAGAATTTACAGTAACACTTTACAATAAGGTCTCTTTGTTAACATTAGTATTAGGTAACATGAACTACGAAAAATACTTTTAAAGCATTTATCAATATTATTTAGCCTAATGTAAATTTTCAGTGTTTACTAACAATTATTAAAATCAAAAAGTTGTATCTGTCAATATTATTTAATCGACTTGAGCTAGCATGAACTAGCGATGAAATGTTGTATTTTTATTAACTAACATTAATTAATGATTAATAAATACTTTAATGTATTGTTCATTGTTAGTTAATGAATTAATTAACATTAACTCATGGGACCTTATTGTAAAGTGTTACAAAATGTACAATTATCATATTTTCTCATTTAAATATTGTATTATTATTATTATACTGTAATATACACAAATAGGTTATTCCATAGCACTTTAAAATAATGCTTCATTTATTAACATTAGTTACTTAGTTAACCAGAAATAACAAAGGAAATTATTATTAACGTTCATTTCAACATTTGCTAATACACAGTTGTATCTGTTAATATTATTCAATGGACTTGAGCTAACTAGAACTAATAATGACCAGTTTTATTATTATTATTATTATTATTATTAACTAACATTAAAAATATTAATAAACACTGTAACTAATGTATTGCCCATTTTTATTTAATGTTAGAAAATGCATTTAACTAATGGGACCTTACTGTAAAGTGTTAGTTATTGATATAATATCTTTTTTTTTTTTACTGTCAAATAAAAATAAGTTTGTTTTCTTTTAATGACTCTTTAATGTATGGTAACAACCATAATGTGACTTTAAATCATAATGTGATTAACAGATCCCCCCCCCCCCCACACACACACGCACACACGCACACACACACAATATTCTGTTCTATGCATAGCACTGAAGCAGCCGGCTGTTCCCCACTCAGGGCTGGACTCCAGCAGGCTGCATGCTGTTGGACAAGTTCGTTCTTTCACACCTCTTTGGTGTTAGGAGGACTGTATCCTCCCTCATGCCATGCTGCCATCCTCCTCGCAACCATCCACACGTGCAGCTCGTTACCGTGGCAATTAGCACAGGCTCAAATTAGCCCACTTCGCCTCTGCACAGGTGACTGACACACACTTTGTAGCTCGCTCATTAGAATATGGCTGCCTCACCATTCCTCTCTCTCATTGTCACCCCTTCAAGTCCACAGAGAGGCTGTTGAACCGAACACTTTTGGACATCGCTGGTAGCGTTTGCATGTGTACCATAGTAAAACCCACCAATTCCTTTCATAGGAGTCCAGTATTATGTTTCCCTTATTCAATTCTTTGTGTCATTCCCTTATATCCTCAGCTGATATATTTGATGTGTGATATTAGGAAACATGTTTTATGGTAATCTTACAAAATCTCCCCTGCATGTGTGTGTGCTGCTTGTTATTGTTTAAGATTAGTTTAGTCTCCATGGCGAGGTCATGGTCTGTTCTGTAACCCCGCCGATGCCAGGCAGCTGAGGTAATGCGTGCGAGCAGACAATCTGCTGATAGTAGTCATGGCAACAGCAGCATGACCTCACACTTGGTAGCAACCTAAAGGTCACCTAACAGACATCATGTTTTGATGGGCACTGTATCAACTGAACCTGACAGTGACAAACATCTGCGAAAGAAAGGAGGCCGTTTCCACTGACATATCTGTTTCCATTTGATACCTTAACCCTTTTATTCACACTGCAGTGTTGCTTTACAAATTACTCACAGACCTCAATTGAATCCACATGTATCTAATTCAGTTTCAACCACACTTTGGAGCAATATAAAAACTGTCCTTATATTGTAACATTATCCTTACATTGTAAGTATGTTTTACAAGAAATTACGGTTGCACTATATTTTAAGGTGTCCTTGTCACAGTGTAATTATACATTTAAGTACTGAGTTATGTTAATTAACTACATGTACTTGCTATATGGTTAGGGTTAGGATTAGGGGTTCACTGTAAAAAAAATTCCATAAAATTTACGGTAAAAAACCGGCAGCTGTGGTTGCCGGAATTTTACCATAAAAAATACGGTAGCAACATTTAAGTTTTTACGGTTTTAACTTAAATTTTCAGTTAAATACCGTGATTTCTTTAACTGACATAATGTTAATATACCAACCTGTTGAAGAACTGAAATTTATTTTGTACCATTGTAATACACTGATAACCACCAAATGCAGGTGGTGAGGAGAAAGTGACATGATGAACCAAAGCCCATCACAAGCAGCTTTTAAATAATAACATATATAGAAGGTGCAGAGTGTCATTCACACAAACGCTAAACACCATCATGATGACACACATGAAACTGAAATAATGCAATAAACATTCATTTAACAACATTAGGTGTAACATACAATCATAATGTACAAAACTGGTAAGAAAAAAACTAAGAAGAAACAGTTATTTCAACAAAAAAGCATCAAATTTGAAATGTAACGCAGGGAATTCTGGGAATGTCAATTTACGGTTATTTACTGTAAATTAAACATTCTTTTCCACTTCCAAATACGGTATACTACCGTAAAATTACATATAATGTCCAGGTCACACTTTATTTTAAGGTCCAATTCTCGGTATTAACAAACCATTAACTGCGACTTTTGCCTCACTAAACTACTAATTGGCTGCTTATTAATAGTAGGGTAGTTGTTAGGTTTAGGTATTAGGGATGTAGAATGCAGAAATAAGTACTAATAAACAGCCACTATGTTATTAACAGGCATGCTAATAAGCAACTAGTTAATAGTGAGAATAGGTCTCTATATTAAAGTGTTACCCAGCTACATTTACATGCAAAGCACTCATATTTTCATAGATTCCTTTTACATTCATCTGCAATTCAGTTTATGGCATATGAATGCTATTGTGCTATTAAATATGCAAAATTACTTACAAAAAAAATTATAGTTAGCCCCAGACTGTCCATCTCATTATATTTTGTATGTGATATTGATAAGCATGATTGTTCTGCTGGTCTTTGAAAGCAACTCGTTTTGTCTGTTGGCATTATTACTACTTATTAAAATGGCTTCCCTGCAGCAGTGCAGGCTGTTAGTGAGCTAAATGAATTTCAGGTGCTTCAGTAGCGGATAAAGGAGGTTGGATAAAGAGGTATATCTCTCCCTGAGGCCAAGCATAGTGGTGTGGGTTACCTCTTTTTCAACTCGTTGCAGCCTCTTCCTCTTTGTTAGGATGTTGCAAGATTGTGTTAGGAACACTGAGTGGAGCAGGTCATTAGAGGACTAGTGACATGACAGGATTGTGTGACGGGTGAGAGAGGAAGCTTGAATAACAGAGCTCCAATAGCATAAATATCACTTTTAACTACTAGGGTGGTTACTAAAAATGTTTCTCTTTGCTCTCTGCGCTGCATATTCATACACATATGATGCCATAAAATACTTGTTGCTCTAAACATTTCACCTTAATGTAATCGCTGTATATTTTTGGATGTGATGAACTGTGCTTCATGGCAGCAGGGACATTTTTGCATCATTAGAAGGTGTTAATTTAAACCATGGTTGATAAACAGAACTCTTGGTTCATTTAAAGATCATCGTAATGAAACAATATAGGATTTGATCAGCCATTCCTTAACACTTTCAAACCCAAAACAGTTTGATACACCTGCAGTACATGGAAAAGAGCATTTGATAATGTACTTTGTGTTCATTACAGAGTTTTTAAATGCAAATGATCTGTGTAATGTTGTGGTCATATTAGCAACATTTTACGGGCAAAATTCCTGGCAATATTTCAACTTGATTGCACAGATACTATTTGAACTGAAATGAGCTTGACGATGATATCACTGAATCGATGAACTGACATTAACTGGAAAATTGAGTGTTTACTATCGTCCTCTTGCATTATCGACACATTATTTTCCTGTTTAATACTGTAAAGCTGCTTTGACACAATCTGTATTGTATAAAGCACTATTTAAATAAATGTGACTTGACTTGAAGCACAGCTCACACAGAAGTCACTTTCAAACCCAGCAGTTTTTTTTCTGTTAATCAACGAGGTAAATTTGTGCAAACCCTTGTTTTGTGTCAAACTCACAATATCTTATTTTATTTTTATTTATAAATATTAAATGTTCTGGCTAGCAATTGAATTTACTGAATCTGAGGTTATGTACAATACATTTTGCAAGATATACAAATAGGTTATTCACATATAGTAGGAATGTCAAAAAATCACGATATCTATGCGATATTTCGGATCCTGGATTCCTGCTGATTCATACTGACATTGATTGATTCCGCCCACGAAAATTCACAGAACAACAGTAAGTGTGACCGAACCTTAAAGCAGCCATATTTAGAAATGTAAGTGTGATTTCTGTCAGAGTGTTTTACACACTTTTTTAAAAACAATCATGCGTTACTTAATTGTGAGACCTAATTATCACAGATAATTTTTTAAATTTTTTGCAAGGTTGCATTCAAAATACACTTGACTCTAAAATCTGAGAGGGCACGTGCTTCTGGATTGTCTGTTATTGCCACGTGGGACATGGGGTCTTTCACACATCTAACACTAGTAAATTATTCTTGTATTGAAGTTCTTTCTAATTAGCCTGTGAACATAGTATATCGTTGACTACAATTTAACATCAGTTATTTGGAGTGTAAGGTATGGCACAGTTCTAGGTCACTATTGTTGGTCTGTTCTGACTCAAACTGCCTTTGAAATAGAGAGATTATTACGGTGGAAAGCTGGTGCCAGCGTCATTCCCAGCATGCCACCTGTCCCCCTTCCCTCTCTTCTCACTCCCTCTTCCAGCTGTGTGACAGAAGCAGGTGGTTGCCCCTGCACTTGCTCTCTGACCTTTTGCACTGGAAGGGATACCTTACAAAAAAGGCTACTTTTCCTTGTCCTGCAGTCAGACCACATTCAAAAACGCTGACTAGATTTGATTCAGCTTGCTCCAATTTGGGGTATGTTTAAAGGGTATCTTCATCCAAAAAGTGAAACTTCTGTCATCAATCAAATACACCCTCATGTTGGTCCAAACCTATGAGATTTTCATTTTGGAACACAAATAAAAATATGAAGAGTTCCAATGCAAAATCCTCTAAAAGCCACCTTGGTCAAAAATGAGATCTCCACACGTTCATCAAGTACTTTCACTTCAAATGCTCTAAATTCCAGCCTCAACCCATTCAGAAGTACCAGTACTTACTTAGAAACCTATACATAGTAGCCAGAAAGAAACGCTGATTTTAAAGAAAAAAGTCAGACGTACTTAGAGGCTTTTGCATCTGAACTCTTTATATTTTTTAAAATTCTTGCTTAATTTTTGTTCCTCCAAGTCTAAACAAACAAAATATTCAAGCTTCAAAATGTTCGTAAAGACATTGCAAAAGTAATCAGTCTGAATTGAGCAGTTTAATTTATGTCTTCTGAAGAGATATGATCGCTTGAACAGATTTATTTAAGCTTTTATTCATATATAAACATTGCTCAACACACATAGAGCACATCAAATATGGTAAATTGAAGCTGAAATGTGCTTGCTTGACTTAGAACCAAGAATATTTGCCATGGACTATATTTGATGTGATTCATGTATGCCCACTGATCAGCCTTTATATGTCAATAAAATCTCAGTTAAATCCGTTTGACTGAACTGCTTGATTCATATGGATTACTTTTACAATGTCTTTATGAGCTTCCTGTAGCTTGAAAAAAAAACTGGGTTATGTGGACTTTCAATGTATAGTCAAAAGTGATGAGAGAATATTAAAAACGTCTTCATTTGTGTTCTGAAGATAAATGTGCACTTATGGGCTTGAAACAACATGAAGGTGAGTAAATGATGACAATTTTTATTTTTGGGTGAACTATGATGACTGATGACCCTAAAGAATGACACGAGTCTTCAAGAGCAGAGCTCCTCTTCTCCTCCTCTCCTGAAAACTATGACAGAGTCAGCTCCTTTTCTTGACCTTTGACACTCAGCTACCTCAGTCCTCTAGCATATTACATGCTGGTGCTACGAGTCAAAAATGATGACCTTTTTATACATGTTGACAGAGCATTTAGAGCAAGACAGGGTTATTTTATATCTTTAAATAGCTGAACCTGCAAGATTTGACTACTGATATTTTAAATGAGATATATGGACAATATTTCTAAATAATATAGAAATAACAATTCTAATCAGATTTATTAAATTTCACTGTGGATTCACCAGCACATGTAGGGATGTTATAAGTTAATCACAATACTGTCCATCTCAAAAAGACCTTTTAATTTAGCCTAAGGCCTTCCCCTGACCTATTCCTGTTGCTCTTTAAAGCTCTGTGACCAAGAATAATTTTATAAAAGACAATTAGTTTGAAGTCATTTATTCTACCTTGGAGTGTGTGACCCTTGAATACTTTAATTGCTTTAATTATTTGATTACTGTGCCACATTTCATGCTTCTTTTGTCTTGAAAGATTTTTTCAGGTTGCCAGCCCCTCAGCTGAAGAAGACATTTTACCTCAGCCCAAAAATCATTGATTACTTTCTGCAAACATAGTATGTTTGTGGTTTATCTGTCATGTGGTTGGTAGTTTTGATTTAATTTAAATGGTTTGACTTTGATTTTGTATAAATTGTTATATTTTGATCATTATTTTTATAGTATATGTGCATTTATGACTATCTCTGTAAAGACCTGTCTTTAAAATCAGCAGTGTTCACAACGGCAAGCCATTTAAGAGAATGAATGTGGGAGTCTGCTTATTAAAATGAACTTTATTATAAATAGATCTATAGCTAGTCAACATTTGTCCATGTCCATGTCCATTGGTTAGTTATGTGGACAATTTGATGAGCTAGAAAAGCTGTACCTGAACTGCTCACCCAAGCTATTGCATTGTGTTGTGGCAAAATAAATTACAAACGTAGGTAACATGACCCTTATGAAGAAAATAAAGCAGGAAAATGGACATCTACATCTGTTTTGTATTTTTCATCTCTGATTTTTCCAAAAAAAAAAAAAAAAACTGGTTCACAACCCATTTTACTTTTGTAATGTGACATATTTCTGAGTAAAACATCATATTCAGTGTGTGAATTATAAAATGGCATGGTGATCGCATCCAAAATATAAAGTCGTTTCAGAGGTGGAGTAACAAAGACATATTTTTTCTTAAAACCATGCACTAATTAATCGTTCACAATAAGACCATTATTGTACTTTATGTTGAATTTTAGTTTAAGCGTCTGTTTATGTTCAGTTCTCACTTCAGTTCCTATCACTTATTTCAGTTTAGAAACTTCAGTCTCTATCAATTTCAAACAATCTTGTTATTTTTATACATTCTGAATACATTATTGGATGCTGGAAAACCTTTCAGCTGTAGATCCACATCTATGATTAAGAAGCAGGGAACAATCTCAGTCCATGAAACACACAACACTGACATTTAGCAGTTGAATGCAGGCTCTCTACTGGTAATTATTTTAGCATTTGCTATCCTTGCATCCCTTTGGCTTTACAGGGAGTGTACTGCTGAAATGACATAAAATTAATAGTATTTGCAAAATAACGCTGGCATGACAATCTATCAAACAAACTAACATGCAGCATTTTAAGTAATGCATTGCAGTGCTATCCATGCTGTGTTTGAATCATAGACTTATTTTTCGAACACTTTTATATATGTCAGTGACAGTTCTTGTTTTGCATATGGGAAATACTATCGGTGTAGCCTATGGTGATTACAGTTCTCTTTTGATCCACACGCTGTAACACGAGCCCTCGGCGCTTTTGTGTGGCTATGGCTTTGTCTCTGATGGGATTTCTGCCCTCTCTCCATTTCCCTTTGTTTCTTTCCTTTTCTCTCCCTCTCTTCTAGGCTCCTCCTCCTCTTCATAGGGCCCACCAATGAGAGACACTTCAGGTGCTGACCTTATCAGGTGGAGGTCAATGCCAGGTCAGGGATCTGTTGCTAGGCTACCATCAGATAAGTGGCGGGAAGACTGAGCGCTGG
>JAFVLL020001564.1:0-28656 GCA_021397915.2 Tor tambroides
GCAGTGGGCGCGTTTGTGACTCGTTATTACAATGATAATGGTACGTACTGCTTTTTATTCTGCATGTTTTGATGTGTACTGCTTACACTAATGTAAGTAAATACATTCCTTATAAGCTTTCAATCGAAAAACAGCGATCAATCGTCGATGCTTGAGGCTTAGACCTTCAGAATAATATATAGTTTGTCAAGATTAACTTTTTCCCACTTCATTTATTCTATTCCAAAACAATGACATGTGCAAACAAAGAGCGTTCGGTGCGTCGGCGTCCTGGTGCGGATTAACAGGTTAACTCAAAATACCTGACAGATAATTTTTTTTATAGCTTGTTAAATTTGCCATTTTTAGGGTATAAGCCAAAACGCACCATTTTGAGTATGTTGCTTTAAATGCAAATGAGCTGGTGCTCCCGGAGAAGAGGGCGGAGCTTCAAGAGCTCAAGCTCAGGCAATAGCAGTGCTAGCCTTTTCAAATAAACATTCTACTATTAGTACAAGCCTGTTGTCTTTACAGAAAACATAATCAGTTAAAAGTAAGTCATCTGATTGTACTGTGCATAATAAATGAGCATTTATGAATTACACAGACGGGGAGCACAGCGCGATAAAAATAACGACATTGCCGGTCTCACACCGAATGCGTTTTTTAGCTCTGAAAACACGAGGCACACTGCACTGCCTTTTTTTGTGACTATTCAAAAAGAGCAGTGCGCTGCGTTTTTTTTTATGTTGCTAGGCAACCACCAAAACGGCTGTCCTGTCAGTCTAATCACAGGATTATAGTGCGAGCGCGCTAAAATCTTTGGTTTTTGCTGTCATATTAGCAAAAACCTCAAAAAAATACAGCTCTGGGTAAAACCCGTGACAGACACCAAAAGTTTCTCATCCATTATTGCAGTCTCCGGACTTTCTAAGCAGCGGTAAACGTTCGTCACCACAACAGAAGGCCCGCCTCTCTGTTCATTCGATTGAACAATGGAAAAAAACGCAAATGATGTTGAGCGCCTTTTCTGCTCAGAGTTGCTTTTTTTTCAACTTCAGGTGCTCAAAAACATTAATTAGACATTTATGTTGTGTATCATATAGATGCATGTAAACTAATATCCTTTTTTTTTTTCTTTTCCAAGCAAAACATTGCTAACTATAGAGCTAAGATTGAAGAACTGGACATGATTTGTAATGTAAAGTACTGCATTTGATGTTTGGATACCTGTGTTTATGTAGGCCGGTCACTGTGTGAAGGATCGTCATCTGCTTCTGTGATTGATTAGCAGTGTGCATTGCTGATGAAGGATGTTAAATTTGATTCTTGATTAGCTGAGCCAAAATGCGTTGCCAGCTATGTCACATCATTTTAGAGTTTAGACAAACATCTTTTAAAATAGAGCAATGAGCAGCGGTTTCACACTAGTGGGACATGCTTTCTAGAGCTGCATTGATTTGTGTGGTCACGAGCCTCAGTGCTGTGTTTTTAATAAACACAGTTGGTTTAAAGGCTAGAAGAACATTGGTCTGTCTGCTTGCAGTTGACTACAGCAGCGATTAAACACAAAGACTGGTCTCTGCTTACCCTGCTGGTCTCAGATGGATTAAGCTGGTCTCTCAGACTGACCAAGCTGGGGTTTAGCTGGGCAGCCAGCAAAACAGCTCAGGCTGGTTTAAGATGTTTTTGTTTTTTTTCTTCAGCAGGGTAGTTTATTGTTCTCATGTGTGGAAACAAATAAGAGCCAGTGAAACCTACAAAGAGGGCTCATTTAAATCATTAAATCATATAAAAACATTTCTTGAAATGAGCACTTGAAGCGTACTACTTCACCAGAAATTCCCACTGAAGCATTTCTTCTGATCTGTACATTAGTGAGGCTTGGTCTGGAGATGATCTGAGCCAGTTTTGGTGAAAATGGAAAATTATGGTTATCCTCTTTTTTTTTTTTTTTTTTGTCAGTGTTTCTTTTGTTTTGTTTTTTAAATGTGAGCTATAAATGCCAGACTCAGATGAAACATACTCTCTGTAGTCACGATGCTGTAGATTCAGTAGCGGTGCATAAGTCACTATTAGAGTATTTTAGTGTGATGCTTTGTCCACATCAACAGAAGAATGCAAATGCTCGAGAGACATTAGCAGAAGTGGACATCTAGTAAATCCGTGTGACCGCAGAACCATTGAAATGTTTTTATTTCCCCTGCAATTACAGTAAGGACCAAGATATTTGTTTTCAAAGAATTTGTTCCAAAACCTAGTGAGTTGCCTAAGTAGGCGTCATTTTAAGGTGTGCAGGATCCCACGTATTCTTCACGCATAAGGCAAACCTATATTGTGCTGCAACAAGTTCAAAAGAAGAGAAAAAATCCACAAAGTCACATGCATTGTTTTAATGATACTATTATGGTGTTTTTTAAAGTAATCACAATGAACTCTTGTCACATGGAAAAAAGCTGCCTGAAGATCCTTCAAATTTCTTTTTTGTGAAAAACAACAACAGCATATGGGTTTGGAATATAATTTTTGGGTGAACTGTTCCTTTAATATTGGAACATGAACTGAGATAAGAATACGGTGAAAGTCTCCCAGTTTCCATGGCTGAAGTGACGTGTGGTTCTCTGCTGTGATCATGTGTGAATTGTCTCGAACTTGAGCTTAGGAGTGAAGTTATATTTCATCAGTGAGTTTGTGTGAGCCGCTCCACCCTCTGTTATATTGCTTATGAAAAGACACCCAAAACCAGCAGGAATACGATTCATTTCTGCAGTGATGCAACACTGTCAAGTGACACAGCAGACGCAGGAGACACCCAGTGAGATGATACGTTACGGCCTTGTTATTGTTGTTGTGGTGAGTTTGGTTTGGGCTTGTTTTCTCGATTCCAGAGCCCAACAGCTCATAATAATGGCCGGCTTTGATCTTCCCTTGTTGGTGCTTATTTATTCTCCTCATAGTGAATATTTTGTGGTGATGTTAATGGGCCCTCCCAGCACACATTAAAGAGCCACAAAAGCCGAGAGCAGAGAGACGGAGAGAGCGGGGCGGTCTGTGAGGGCTGAGGTGCGGGCAGGACCGGTGTCTGCTCCTAATTGGGGGAAAATGCATTGCACATGGGCTGTTGGCTGCTCGCTGTGTGAAGCGCGGTGTAAAAGCGTATGGAGCGTGCTGTTTGTGTTTGTATGTGTGTTCACGATGCAAAAGGGTGCTTTTGCACATCTTGAGTAATTAGTATGGGCCGCTCGCCCTGTCTTTCAGCTCATGTTGTGTGTTTAGAGCTGATTAAAAAAAGATGTACTCGTCTTTAGCTCAGTTCAAGCACTTCTGCTGCCTACACAGACAGTTGCTGGATTTATTAGTCAGCCTCATAGGCAGGGGCGAAATTAAAGGTGACATATCATGAAAATCTGACTTTTCCAGGTTTTAAGTGCTATAATCAGGTCCCAGGTGCATCTACCAACCAAGGAAACGTGTTTTGGTAAGCCTTCTTCTGCAAGCATCTGAAAAAATGAGTGCGTCTGATCACGCTCCCCTAGTGATGTTGCAAAGGGATCTTATTATAATATTACCGCCCCTTAATCTGTAAATTTCCACCCATGGCGCTGTCATTTTGACTTCGCAAGCGACAACGGTGTACCAGTTCTAATGCCATGGCGAAAGTTTGAGCAAAACATGCTAACTGTTCTGCCTTCACGATCACAGAACACTGTTTCCAGTCTCAGCCCCAGAGGAGACAACAGAGCAGTGGATTTATTTACTGTATATTGCTGATGCCACACAGATCTAATATAAACATGCGATTTAGTTCCCAGCTGTTTACCTTCACAGACATAACAGACTGTTTTTGTAACTCGTGTGTTTTTAAAGTAAACTTGTGTGTGAATGAGAACTTAGTTAGTACTCACATGCTGTGACAGCCTCTTTCTGTCCATGTGCACTCAGAAAACCGTATATCAGAAATTTAAACTAATATGGTTTAAAACGCATGATTTCAGCGCGATAAACATGATAATCAGAACCAAAACAGATATTTTTAGCAGGTACCAGCTGTAATGGCGCAGCTCTCTTCTGGAAAAGGGGGCGGGAAGCAGCAGCTCATTTGCATTTAAAGACACATGCTCTAATATAGCGTGTTTCTGCTTCCACTCAAAATAGGCATTTTCAAAATGATATAATAAATGATCTGTGGGGTATTTTGAGCTGAAACTTCAGTTATATTCTGGGGACCCCTGAGACTTATATTACATATTGTAAAAAGGGACATAATATGTCACCTTTAATGGGTGCTTGGGGCAAAAATGCCACCAAAGTGAACAAAACGCCCTGCAAATTCAAGATGCAGGGGGAAAAAACTGCCCTTTCACAATTAAACTCAAATGATTATGAATGTTGCAGTTAGGACTGCCCCCAAATAGTCATCTAAACGTTAGTTGTTTTATTAGCTGGTTAGTCGCAGAAAAAAAAGCTCTGTGACGAACAGATTGTTACTGGCTGGTCCTTGATGTAATCAGGCAGAAAATACAAATATTTGCTTATCGTTCATCAACCTCATATATGGCTTATCATTGAAATATGTAAGTAGTAGCAACTTTACATGGCTGTTTGGCGCCTGGAGGCGTCGGTGCCGTCACTGGCATTTTTTTCCTGATAACACTGGGAACAAAATATGCTGTCATTTTTGCTCATACAGATAAGATTAAAGGGCACCTATTATGCAAAATACACTTCTACATGTTGTTTAAACATAAATGTGTGTTGGCAGTGTATGTACACAACCCATAAATCATAAGCAGTGTCTCAGAACAAGCTGTCCACAGAATCTGTAAAATGTGACGTCACATTTCATAAGCCCCGCCCACGACTTGACTGACACTGCAGTATTAGTAGAGACCCCGCCCTGAGTGAGCCGCACACAATCCGCCATGTTTATCTTCACGCTAGAGCATTTAAAAGCAGCGTTCAAGTGAGAAATGTCTTCTTATTAAAGCTATAGATGTTATTCAGTCCAGAGTAGTGAGTGATTTTCTGCTTTTATTTTATTGTTTGGGTCATATTAACAGAGCAGACAGCATTATCGGTACTATATATTACACTTCTGTCACTTAATACACAGATCTAATATAAACATGCATTTTGTAACTTATGTGTTTTTAACATAAACTTGTGTACTTGACAGTTTAAGCGCAATAAGACGAAAACTAGTACTATGTGGCTAGTTTAGTACTCACATGCCGTGTGACAGGCTCTTTCTGTGCGCGTGCTTCGGATGTGTGCACTCAAAAAACTGTATATCAGAAGTTTAAACTGATATGGCTTTAAAACGCATGATTTCAGTGCGATAGACGTAATGATCAAAACCAAACTGATGTTTTTTTAGTGTCTGAGTTACAAGCTGTGAAGTTACAGCCCTATTCTGGAAAAGGGGACACAGGGAGCAGCAGCTCATTTGCATTTAACCCTCAAAGAACGAGACAGCTGCCTGTGGCTAAAAATAACTATTGTTCTAAAATCTTTAATAACTTTAGAACCGCTAATCCTATCTGAATACTTTAAAAACTGTCGTAAAGCGGCATTGTCTCATTTGGATATTCAGAGGCTCCGTAGTGTACGTGATTACGTCATCACATTTTGACCACTTTGATTCGTCAGAAGAAATCAATGCATTTCGTTCCTCTGAGCCAAACAAGAACGATTGTCGATCCTTAGTCCCACCCCCGTGCCCAGATTGGTTCAAACTGTCACATATTCAACCAATAAACATAGTTCTTGGTCTTTTGAACCACCGTTTAGCAAGTTTCTTAGCAAACGCAAAGTGAAAGTAAAGCCTGTCATCCGTGCACGAAAACAAACACAAAATAACACATTTGCATGAGAGAACTCTCTGAAAAAGCACAGAAAAACACACGACTGAGTACTCTGACATAAATCAAACCAAAAATAAGGATGAAACAGTGGTACATATTTGATAAAGCACTGGAATTTATGTCTTCGCTTCGCTAGGCGATGTCCTGGTAAAATCGATTCTGACGCAGAGTAGGCCTACAGCAAGCGGATCGATCCATTTATATTATGTATATTATGTAAATAATTCTTATACAGTTCATAAAGATCATTTGCACAATTTTTTTCTGTTGCACTCTGTATATTTCTCACTCATTTTGTGTGTAGTTTGTGAATCATTTGCACTGTTTGTATTTTTGTTGCAGAAGACAATTCATTTGTGCAGTTGTTTTCACTATTAGCTGCACGGTTTGTGTTTATTGTTCATACTCAGATTGAAAATATATTTCTCTGAAAAAGTCTTTTTTACTGTGACTTTTGTACTTTGTTTTGTTATTATATAACACTGTTTCCATTTTCTTTACTCCCTAAACATTTTTGGACACATCTGTATTGTTAGTAAACTAAATAGACCTGTTTTTCACTGAAAAGCGCCTATAACAATATTGTAGTAAATGGTTATAACTTGCTTGGGGAATGTTATATGTAGACAAAATTTTATTTGGAAGTGTAAA
The DNA here is from genome assembly GCA_021397915.2 of Tor tambroides. NCBI lineage: Eukaryota > Metazoa > Chordata > Actinopteri > Cypriniformes > Cyprinidae > Tor > Tor tambroides. The sequence continues at coordinate 6,495 of JAFVLL020001564.1, forward strand.
ACACCCAGATACAACTTTCTAATAAAAAAAAAATCCAAACTTCAGGAGTTTCTGTTTGAGTACACAGTAAAAAACACCCAATTGTTGCTTGTGTTTTTCTTAAAATTCTGGAAATTCATTCATTCTTAGAAAAAAACAAAAGGAAAATTGGGACTTTAAATTAGTTAGACTGAAACTTCAAGTTCTCCTATTTATAATGATATATGGCACTTGATACTGACTGCTGGAATAGGTCTGAAAAAACAAAGAAAAGTGCAGGCGTGTCAGGTGCCCCAAAAATTTTCTAGTTCTTTATTTTGAGCTGAAAACGACACATCCCCCCAAACGACACATTCTGGGGACACCTGAGATTTATATTACGTCTTGTAAAAAGGGGCATAATAGGTGCCCTTTAATGCATCATTCGAAACTTTAAAGGGTCTTCTTTTATTTGTGTACACTTAATATCAACTAAACACTGTGCTTTTGTAAAATAAAGAAAACAAACAGGATGCACTTTTTGCCATCTCTGTCTCTGTGAACTGGAGCGCATCAACTGTGTATAGGCTACTTGCCTCACAGACATGAGAAATATATCTACAGAAAGCTCGAAGCCAGCACTGCATCAGAAGACACAGCTGACTTGAGGCTCATCTAACAGTGGTTATGCCTATGATCCAGGTCATTTTCACATTTTATTTATCTAGAAGCAGGTAAAATCTTATTCTAGAGCGTCTGGACGTGGTTATTCTGAATCCAGTCAGCTGATGAATGAGTGAATGAGTGACGTCTAAAGTGATTGGATAACCAGGTCCAGATGCTCTTACTTGCAAATTCTACCTGTTTACAAATAAATGGATTGCAGTATACCATGCATAGCAGGTTTACAAAATACTCATATGTGACATAATGTGGTCTGGGATCTGTCTTAAATAATTACAGGAGATCAGTGGTGAACTGGAACTGGCAGATGGCTTATGAAGGAAAAAAAAAACATTAATAAAGCAAATGCTTATGAATTAGTGGTTGTCAGAAAATGGTTGTTAGAGTAAAAAATTAAGCTGGTTTGAAACAACTCAACACAACCTTCAGTAGAGCACAACAGTAGATTTCTAAACCTTTAAAGACTCTTGAACAGATAGTTCATCCAAAAAGATTAACAACAGTGTCATCATTTACTGGGGCAAAATAAAGATACCTGTATGCCATAATTGGATATAGGTGAAGTGGAACAGTAGGATCAATTGTTGATCCCTTTGGGAACCGGATCAGTGATGCCGTGAAATTTAGTATAAAGGCGGACACAGGCTTATAGTCCTGATGTCAGCACAGTGCGGCCTCACTCTCTAAAACAGCTCTGTTTACACAAGAGCACACAGCAAAAACATTCAGACACTCTCTCTCTTGTGTCAGTGTTTGAAAGCGGTAGGTGAGTGTAGAGTGGCCACAAGAAACCACTTGATAAAGACCCGCTTTAAACCAGAGGGCTTTTAGAGCCACATATAGGCTCTCTTCCAAAACACAGTGAACTGCCTACGTAGGCAGTATTTAAAGCATGCTCCCAATAGAAGGCTCTTCCAAAAGGTGGGAAGCAGGATTATGCTGTCTTCATGGGCTGGGCAATACACTGGATATTAGCTATATCGTTGTGATATATGTGTATATGTCTGATGATATAAAAAAAATCAGGGAATATTGTGTATATTATGACGATGTTAAAAGTATTAGTCATAAAGACAGTAAGCCAATTTCAATCCTCTTTTTAATTTTATGACAGCTGGTAGGCGTTGCTTTCAAACGTCTCCATGTGTGTTTATGTGAGCGCTCTCTAATGAGTATCAAACATTTCTATTTACAACATGCTAACCAGTGTCAAACATTGTTAGTTTTGTGTGTGTGAGAATCCATTCATTATAACCAACAAAGTGTAAACACTGGTTAAATAAGAGTTTTGTTGCGAGGTAAAGACAACTTCATTGATGACAGTTGTTTTTGCAAGAGCGAAAACGTACTGTCCCTGTGACAGCTTTTGTACCCTTTTTTCTGAGAGTGTAGCTACGCACTGCAATTTTTTTGGATTGACAACCATATTTAAATGCAGGTTTGAATTTGAAAATACAGTGATTGACAGTGATGACCATGGCAATGGATGGGAAAAAATGGATACTGTATTTGTGAATACAGCTCTACCACATTCTTTTGGCCATAAAAAAAAAAAAAGTAAGATGTCAATTTGGGAGCAATGTTGATTACAAATACACTTAAATTTTATTCAATTCAAAAAAGTATTGATGAAAAGAATCTAGTCGAATTAAATGTCGTCTTTTTACGTGTGCTATGTAATTTTTTATTCGTATTGAAAACGATTATATGTCAAGCCAGTGCACTGAGGAACACTATATATGTGTCTGTGTGTAGTGTTATGAGTCAGTCCTTTGTTTGGGTTAAGTTTGAGTTAAGGATGCTTATGTAGACTGTAGACAGGAATGCAGCTCACTGAGTTTTGGAACAGAGCTAATAATTGAGGTAGAAATGTCCTTTTTAATAATTCATAAAACAGATGTGTCTCTCAGAACCCTGTGATGGTGTTCTTCTTCCTAGTATTGACAGTAATATTCAACTTCATCTGTTTTTTAAATCACAGACCTACAATATAGTTAAATATGGCTGTAAAAATCTCTCATATTCTGATTGTTTAATGTTGTGTTTACAGAGCTCAGTTATTTGCAGAAGTCACAACCACATTATATACAGTTCACAATCAGGTAGTGACCACTAGCTGCTAATGCAGTGACAGATAATGTATATGTCATGATTTAATACATTGCTGTAGATCACAATATCCATAATTGGATACTGTAATATCTGGTCAGCCATGACAGGTTCAGGAGAGACAGAATGATCATTCAGAGGATTTACTTCTGTATTTTGAGGAGCTTGTCAGATTTACATTCACAGACGGCCCTCAGTAGCGTTGGCTGTCTCTGAGTGGTGTGTCTTCCCATTCACCCGTCTCACTCTGTGTGTGTGTGTGTGTGTGTGTGTGTGTGTGTGTGTGTGTGTGTGTGTGTGTGTGTGTCTCAATTCGCAGAGCTGTATGGTTTTGACGTTCTCATTGATTCCAACCTCAAACCATGGCTCTTGGAAGTGAACCTCTCTCCCTCATTGGCTTGGTGAGCGACATACACACTAATTTATCGATTTTTCCTTTTTTTTTTATGGTGGTGTGTACAATAACAACTTTTTTACCAGGTTTTGTGTGTTTGTGTTACGTCTCTCTTATACAGACAAATGTAATTTGAGATCACTGCGTTGCACACCTTAAATTCCCATCACATACTGCCATCCATACAAGGAGTTTTAGGCAAATACAGTGTAGAAATGCAATCAAATGTTCAATTTTAGGTCTCTCTTTTGGCAGAGTGAAAGAAGTTGAAATGGAGTTTTAAATCAGGCCTGAAAATTGCTAAATGAACAAGTACAAACTGTTAATATGGCCCTAGTCAAAATCTTACCTTGTGCCATATTTAGATTTGACAGGAATGAAATTGATGCTATGAGGGTTCAAAGTACAGACTTTTCAGTTGTTTAACAACATGCCAATTGTTAAGCCGATAAAACACCCTTCCAAAAAACTTTTACTGGACAAAAATTCTATAAAACCGTACTGAAACTTGTGAATTTTGAAGGTTACATGCGATCCAGGACTTTCATACAGTGCATGCCATTGTAAAGACAGTAAGTCTATCCCTCAAAGCCTCTTTTTCATCCATGTAAAATTCAGTATGTTGTATCGAACATCTCTAGTATCCCTTATGAACCTTACGTAGCTCAGCCGGCTGATCTACACCACAGCATCTGTTGTAAGTGGTGGGATCAAATCGAAACCTTCAAGAAAAGCCTATTTCAAAGTGTAACACCAGATGAGTGGAAGGATTTCCTGTTACAGGTGATTTGGATGATCTAATCAACTGGAAGTTGTCAGGTCTAGACTTGTTCAAACTACTGGATCAGAAGCTTTGATGCACTGCATTAAGATCTTGCAAGAGCTCTAAGTGAGGCAGCCAGTGATTTGAGTATTTTACAAGACTGCTTTACGCAGGAATTGCATACAAAAGCAAGAAAACAAAGATCTACTATCTGATGTGTGCAAAATTAAACAGACTTGATCTCCAGGGTAGGAAAATAGGGCTGTTGGAGGAAAAAGCAGAGGATACAAAGATCAGCTCCTCATGGACATGGCAATCATCTTAAACAGCATGATGAAGAAGAAGAGGAATGTTCAGTGTGGCATACATCAACTAAAAGCATTTGACAGCATTCCCCTCAGTCTGTGAACATACCAAACAGACCCAGTCATCATTGGCTTCTTGGAAGGTGAAACGTTGGAAAACTAACCTGCGGTTCTATGCCAATGGTTGCATAAAGGCTGGTAAAAGCCATTAAGTGAAGAGTTTTCCAAGGCAACTCTGTCTCACCACTGACAAACTACTAATGAACATCCTAAATAGTGGGAGCCCATGTTATAAGATGAAGAACAGCATCCATCTTGTCAGGTTTCTCAGCAGTGACATTCAGATGCTCCAAAAGTGATGATCTGAAGATCTTAATAGCCAATGGCCCAACAAGAAGTTCAACAAGATGATAAAGGGATTTCAAAAGCCAAATACTCTCTATTCTACATCAGAGATAAAATGCAGAAATAAAAACAAATGTTAAAAAAGCTACTTACTCCCCAAATGTTTTTCAGTACAAAACAACAAACAGCACTCACAAAAATGGACAATTCACACTCAATTGTTTTTGTGTCAAACAATCCTTATGAGCAATTTATCCAATTAGAGGGAAGTTCTTAATGAATACTTGAGTCAAACTCAAGCCTGCCATTAAGTGTACTTGTCAACATGCTCATAAACATTTGTGTGGTGCTTCTAAAACCAGCACAGACTGCATTGGTTTGGGGTCAAGAATGGAAAAGTTGAAACATCTTCACATTTGTGTTCACTATCAAGTAGAAGTATCATTTAGTGCTTTCAGCAGAGGTAAATCAGCCAGTTAGATCTTTTGACCCCACTGATTTTCATTGTGTGGACAAAACATTTTTCAGAGTATCAGAATTTTAATTTGTTGGTGAATTAGCCCTTTAACAAGAGATGCATTTTTGTAGGCAGTGACAGTGTTCACTGTATAGGATTTAGGTTGTGTTGTGGTAAAAACTTCAAGCTGCTCTGAGATTTGACTTTCATATGATTTCAATGACTTGAAGTGTAGTGCATGAGCCAAGTTGTTATGATGGTTTTTGCAGCTTGACAGTATAAATCACCATTCATTAGGTGGAAATGAGCAGCTTGGACATTCTGCCCAGTTTCATGTAGAAAGAAAATAATCATGTTACAGTGCACGCTGTTTTGTGTTTCTTTTAAAGGCTTATAAATCAGAAGAGTTTATTGGCCCACAAGGTTAATATAACAGTGCACTAATGCTTTTTTCTCTTTTTATATTTCTAGTGATGCTCCTCTTGATTCAAAGATAAAGGCCAGCATGATCTCCGACATGTTTTCTCTTGTGGGTAAGTTTCCTTTTTCCCAGGCTCAGAGTCTCAGTCGTAACCCTGACCAGTCCTTTACCACTTCACTTCAGACTCAAGTTGTGAATTTGCATGTATGGTCATATTCTCAAACCACAGAACAGCCATAACTGCAGGTTACTGTGGCCGTGGCTTTTGTCATGTGGGTCACATTTGTTTGGTCTGCAGTAATGACCGGTTAAGAAGAAGGAGTGTTGTGCTTTCCTGCCATACATCAGGGTTTGTGGAAAACGCAGAAAATTTGGATGAATAAATACAAAGTAGGGCTGTACACTTAATGCAATGACAATATAGACTAGTATCTGTTAATATTCAAGTGCAAAAAGACTGCTATTGAAACATAAGGTCTGCATGTTCTGCTTGACTCTGTGCGATTGAATGGCTCAGTTTCTCTGCCGCACTTGCTGAAGCTCATCTGAAGAAGTCAGAAAGAGCTTTATTGCCAGGTATGTTTGCACATACAAGGAGTTTGTTTTGGTGTACACAGAGACAACAGCAAAAACCTTTTAATAAAAAATAAGATGTGAATGAAATACACACATGTAAATATAAATAAAGGAAAAATTGAAAAATAAAATCAATTGTATGTACATCAAATTTGCATCTCACTCTGTGAACACAGGGACTTCATCTCCAGAGCTGCTCTGAGAGCCACTTCAGCAGCATTTCATCATTTCTTTCTAGAAAACGAACATCAAATACACAGAAACTTGGTTAATTAATAAAACTCAGTATGGTGTATGGGGCGAACATCTCAAGCATTCATTACGAAATTATGAACTAATTATGAAATTATGTTACTATTGTACATTAGAATGTATTTCTCAGTTTAATAATGACAATAGTAATAATACAGTTATTAAAAGATCTTTTTTTATGGAAAATCATAAAGTTTTTATCCATGTTTTAATTGAAACCATAAACTTATTTTTTGCAGCACTTTCATTTCATTTGGTTACATTTTACAAGCTTAATTAAATCGTTAAATTGGTGGTAATCATAAATGCATAAAACGTTTTGATAATATATTTCTATTACGTCATAAAACACAGAATCTACAAAAACTGAAGAAGAAAGAAAACGGAGAAAATAAAATGGGGATTTTATAGGTTTCATAGGTCACGCTGGGCGTCTCCTGTCTCTCTCACTAAATCCATATTGCTCACAAACCACTAATAGAGCATTGTTGCCTGCTGGTGGTTTTGCGTCACATTCTTCCAACCCTGCAAACTGTGTGATGATCAGATGTGATGTGTGTGAAAAGCAATGAATTACCCTGCATCAGAAGCAGAGTGTTAAAGAGTTACCCGCAGGCGCTGTTCATTAGCATAAGATGACTTACATGAAGGAACTGTCAGCAGAACATTAGACGCTTGCATGAGTCATTGAACTGTCACAGTTTGGCTGAGGAAACAGCGCTCATGAAAATAATGATTGCTCAAGGCAAAGTTTTGTTCTGCTTACGCAATAGGCTGTCCCCACTCCAAAAGCGCTCACTGTAATGATTGATCTCTGTACAATGATGGTTGTTGATGGCATGCAGTATTTTATCTTGTTCGTTTTTATGGCAGCATCTGTGTAATCCACATTTCTGATGATTACTTGACATCAGTTTTGGGTGGCTTGCCACAGTAGAGCTGATCAACTCAAGACTCTTCGTTCATTCTTTGTCAAAGTTGAGGATTACGATTCTGGTCACAGGTTCTTTTGTTATATGTTTGTCTATACTTTACTATAAAATTGTTGTTGTTTTTGTGTATGGTGTTTTTATGGCTCTAATATGATGCTATGAGTAACGAATTAAGTAATAAATCAAGTAATAAAAAACAGCCTCTGTTCAAAAGTTTGCCGTCTGTAAGAAGTCTCTTCTGCTCACCAAGGCTGCATTTAAAAACACAGTCAAATTGTGAAATAGTATTACAATATAAATAGCTGTTTTCTGTGTGAATATATGTTAAACTGCAATGTATTGCTGTGATCTGCAGCTGTATTTTCAGCATCATTACTGCAGTCTTCAGTGTCACATGATCTTCAGAAATCATTCTAATATGCTGATTTGCTGCTCAACAAACATTTATTATCAGAGTTGAAAATAACTGTGTTGCTTAATGAAAGTGTGGAAACATCCATTATTATAGAAATTCTAACATCAAACAGAACCTTTGATTTGATATGAACTTTTCCTGACTGTCTGATCAGTATTGGTGTGCTGTTATTTATACACACTTTATTACACATTTGAATGGATAGGACCAGGGCCTAAAACCAACTTTTTGCCACACCTGCCAATGGCCGGTGACGGGATAAAATTTTCTGGCCCAATTTTTTTTTTTTTTTTTTTTTTTTTTTCTTACCAGTCATGAAACTCTTTTTGAAAAAAACAGGCAGTTATTCCTACTACAATGACTAAACATATTTACAATGTTTTTAATTTGTCCTGCTATACTGGTGTCTCTATTAAATACATTTTCCGTCAATTTTCCCTATTAATTATAGCAATTCAACATTACAGTATAATTGAAAGCCATTAATTTTTAAGATTTAATAGGCTCTAAACTGTATTGTATATGCATAAACTATACAGATGAATCTTTATTCAAGCTGCAAAAGTTAATCAGCGACTAGAACGGTCCACTGATTTCTCTTTTCCTTTTGTTCTTTGATTTACATCAGTGACAGACTTCAGCAGGTTTCATTTTAAAATCAGCGCTGTCTCTTTAAAACCTGATGTACGTGACACGGATCTGACACACATCCGAAATTTCTTCCAACTCTTTACGGTCATTTAAGACTTTATAACTCATTTAAGACTACGTTTATGGGGTAACTCTCCAAAACCGCACATTTTGACATAATTGTGTGTTTTCGTCCGTTGAAGCGCTACTGGTGCGCTGTCTGAAGCGGCTCGGTGTATGTGTACAGCCGAACGCGCAGCCTTTCAAACTATACTTCACTGGCGGCGAAACTCCAGCTATGTGTCGCCACATTCTCCACTTATAAAGAATAAAGAAGGGAAAAGTCCATCTCCTGAAATGAAGCAGCAGAATCTTCTCAGGTAGAAGTTATTAGAACCGTGTCAGGGACAAGCGGGCCATCACACTGCTCTGAACTTATTATTTTATTTGCTTATGTCAGAAACAGCGAATCTCTTTAAAAACCGGCTGTAGTTCTCACTACATTGCATTGTTATATTCCGTAAAAGTTGTACCCGCCAACTGGCGACTGACACTGTTACATGTACTCGACAACGCCAATTTTTACTCTCATTTGGTGCTTGGCGAGTGTTAATTTTAGGCCCTGGATAGAACTAAGCTATTTATGAATAGTTTGCATTAATCATCATCAAAGAACAATGTCTGAACAGCAACTGTTTCTTGTGCTTAGGTTTTGTGTGTCAGGATCCGTTATTACGACAGCTGCGTGCTGACAGAGCTGGGATTGATTCAAGAATGAAGAATCCTACCCAGAAACCTCAGGTAAAAATACCCACACTTTGACCTTAGTCACATAGTTTTCTTTGTGAAGATTCACAAGATAAACAACTGAGTTGTTAGGACAATCATGAATCATTGTACAACCTTATAGGTTTTTTTTAAAAAAAATAAGAATAAGAAGAAAACCCTTCATGTTTCAGCATGCAGGTGTGTCAGCTTAAGACAGACAGTATAACTTAATTAGGACAGGACGTGCTAATGCAGTTAGAATAATCTCAATCATTGTGTGCTTTCTAGTCTAAAGATGTTGAAAACTTAATGATGGCACTGTGATCCCCAGGGGCCCAGGCAGACTTAATCAATCATGAAGAGCAGTTTTTTCTCTTGGACCCAGATAAATGTGTTTTGATAAAATCTTTTACCAAATTACTTGCATTTGTTCAGTGATTTGGAAAAAGATTTTATCAGAAAGCTAAAACTTTTACCAAATTGCTTGCACACACATTTTTATTAGTTCTCTCTTTATGGATCTAACATTGGAAGGATTTATAGTACAGTTTGACTCATCTATCAATAACCAGCTTTACTTAATGACTTTATACTCTTTAGTAAAGGCCCATTCAGACCAAGGAAAATAATTATAATAGTTTTAATAATTGCTCTCATTATGTGAGAAATGCAAAGTCCCAGCCATGACAATAATTGAAATAAAGAGAAAAATATCATTGGAATCAATTTCAGATTTTTTTCCCAGCTGATGAATGATAAAAAAAACAAAAAAAAAACATTGACAGCCAATCAGAATCCATCCTGCTTTTGACAAAATACCAGATTTTTTTATTTTATGATTTATTCAGTCTTCATTTGAGCATAACCTTTGTAGTGGATATGGTATTCAGGAACATAAGTTCCAGTTGACAACTATTTCATCTTAGTATTGCATATAGTAGATGACTGGAAATAAAAAAAGCACATTAAACCAATCATCACGTTTGGTCCACGGAGGTCACTCATACTCTTTTCTCTACTTTTGTATTCTAGCACTTTGATGATGTGTTTTAAAAACATACGTGAGCCAAAGAACCCAAATATTTAGATCTTGAGTTACAAGTGCAAAATGATTTAATGTGTTGAGAAGAACTACTTCTAAAATAATAACCAAAACATCAGCAGAAAAGGAAAATGGTCAAAAGTCAAGGCAGTTAAACAAAGACAGACGCTTCACAGGACAGCCATCTGAACCACAGAAATGAGTGTTCATTTGGATGCCAGTGGACGCCTTCAGCCATCAGTGTCTGTTAAACATGGTGATCCATCTCCAGTGACCCTCTCAGAGATCAAATCCAACACATTCAGCACTTCTTTAGTGATGTTTCTAGCTGATCTTTGAAGCACTTGACACTTGATTTCATTTGTTGTGTGGTGATCATGCATGTACAGGACAAAGTTGGTCCAGAATAATAAGATTGAGACTGGTGTACAACCCACCAGCTGAGCCACATGGGTTTCACGCTGGTCACTAGATCATGTTATTGGTTCCAAATGCTTATAATGGACTCGTACTTTTTGGCTCACAGTCGGTTCTCAAGAGGGTGGGACTCCTCAGCAACCCATCAAACTGGCTGGCAGAGTCTGGAGCAGCTGTTTCATATCAATCTGATGAAAAGGATTTAGGGAATTCCATGGTGGATTTGGGAAACCGCTCTCCTCAGCTAACAAACTAGATGTTAAGGAGCTGATTTCCCTGTCGATTTGCTAAGGTTTTTTAGACCCAGAGTAGACCGATGTGATCCAGCTTGATACCTTAAACTTTTTGTTTTGAGTGCTACTGAGTGGTATAGGGTTGCGTGGCAATAACGAGAATGCTGCTGATTGAAATCTTTGAGTGCTGTTGTTTGATACCCTGTTTTTATAGCACAACAGCATTTTCTAGTTGTAATAATTCTGTGAAGCTGACTGAAGAGTCCAGCTGTGAGAGCTGCCCCATGGCCAAGAGTTTAATACATCTACAAACTAGTCTCCATTTCTTCTTCTGACTTCAGAACTGAATAATGTTGCTACACAACATAAAATAATGTCTTTTAACTTATTCCTATTGAACATATTTTAACATCCAAAATGATTAGTCCGGTATTCTTACTACTAATGATGCTAAAAATTCAGCTCTGATCACAGCAATACTGTAAATTACATTTTAAAATATATTACAATACAAAACAGTTATTTTAAATTGCAGTAGTATTGACAATATTACTGTTTTATTGAATTTTGAGCACATACATGCAGCCTTGATAAACAGACCCCAACATTTAATGAACTTTTTGAAAAAAGTTTTAAACATTAAACAAACTTTTGACAAGTACTGTAGCCCTTACAGAATATGCAAGATGTTAATAATTTTGACAAAATAAGAGAGATTATAAAAATGACATTATATTTTTTTTAGTTTTGAATGAGCAATTTCACATAATAAATATGAACTTTTTAGTCCACAAGACAAAGTAATAACTGAATCTACACAAGTGAACCATTTCAAAAGTTTACACACCCTTGATTCCTATTACTGTATGCCATTACCTGGATGATTAACAACCTATGGAAACCTGCTTCCACCATTGAATAAAAAAGGTCATTTTGACTTTTTATCTCACAATTCTGACTTTTTCCCATAATTCTGATGACTTTTCTCCAATTCTGAGGAAAAAAAGTCCAATTCTGAGACTATTTTTTCCTCTTAATTGCCAGTTTATTTCTCGCAATTTTGACTTTTTTTCTTAGAAATGTGAAAAATAAAAAACAGTTGTCAGAATTGTGAGATAAAAGTCACAATTACCCTTTTTTTTTTTTTTTTTTTTTTACATTTTTAATTCATTGACGGAAATGGGCTTCTATAAAAGCTTGAGTAGTTAAACTGCCTATTACAAAAGCTGGAAACATTCACTGATGCTCAAGTAGGAAACTTGATGCATTAGAAACTGGGGGTGTAAACTTTTTCAGGTGGATGATTTGGGCAAATTGTACTTATTTTGTCTTCTGGGAAAGAGGCCAGTACTAAATGAAAAATATGATCTTCAAAAAGAATTAGAAAAATGTACACATCAAAATACGGAACTACAAAGGAAGACTTTTACTATGATTCTATAGTATATAAGGTTCAGGGATTCTTCATATCACCAACTCTATGAGCTGTAATAATACTGATGATGCCACTACAGTGTTTTTGTAATAATTCAGTCTTTTCCTCAGCGTCAGAGACCGCCATCCGCCAACAGCGCCGAAGCAGAAGCTCAGAGAGAGAAACCCGGCGCTAAGCTAGCGGAGAGTACGCTGAGTCTGACGGCAGAAGAGGTCAGTGATTCTGAGGCAACAGCCCATGGGGTTTCCATGACTTTAGCCAAACGCTAAGGAATTTATTTGAAGATAGCAGGCTGATGTATGCTCTTTCTTCTTGGCTGCTCCTGACATATTTGATATTGAACAGCATGATTTATTGTCTCCCCTGGACAGATAAAAGTGTTGAGGAGGGTACAGGAGGAGTATGACAGGAAAGGTGGATTTGTTCGGATCTTTCCTACTCCGGACACCTGGGAACTTTACAGGTGAGAGAATGCAAGGACAGAATGATGATTTGTAGATCAGAAAATGTTGAATTGATTATGCTACCAGCCAAAAGCTTGGAATAATTTATATATTTAATGTTTTTGAAAGAAGTCTTTTTTGCTCACCCAGCCTGCTTTTATACAATTACTTCAGTCTTCAGTATCACATGATGTTTGAAGGAAGAACGATAAAATAGAGATTAATACTTTTATTCAGCAAGGGTGCATTAAATTGATCAGAAGTGACAGTAAAGACATTGATAATGTTACGGTAGATTTCTATTTCAAATAAATGCTGTTCTTTTGAACTTTCTATTTATCTGTGAATCCTGAAGAATAAACTGTATCACGGTTTCCACAAAAATATTGTGCAGCACAACTGTTTTCAACATTGATAATAATCAGAAATGTTTCTTGAGCAGTAAATCAGCATATTAGAATGATTTCTGAAGATCATGTGACACTGAAGACTGGAGTAATGATGCTGAAAATACAGCTGCAGATCACAGAAATATATTACAGTTTACAATATATTCACATAGAAAACAGCTATTTTAAATTGTAATATTTCACTATTTTTACTGTATTTTTGATCAAATAAATGCATCTTTGTTGCGTAGAACAGACTTCTTTCAAAAACATAAAAAAATCTCAATTATTTCAAACTTTTGACCAGTAACGTACAGTCAAACCAAAAATTATTCAGACACCACATATAATTTTGGATTTTTTATTTTTTTTTACACTAGTGAGTGCAGGACACTATAGTTCATTTATGCAAAGGTTAGGGTTATACTAGGGTTATACCTCAGGCATAATATAATTTACAGCTATATAATTCTTGGCGTTGTTCTACAAAATACTTGAAGCAGCTTTGGAAATCTGCTAATTTAATCTTGCAGTCCACACTGCAGCTAAATACAGACGTCACTCATTTTTTTTTCATACTGACAGATTGTTTGAAAAATGTGCTTTGACTCATTCCCAGACTCTGATACGGTCTTTCTCCACTTCAGTTTCTCCCATCAGTCCTGTGGTCTAGCAGCAGTTGAGAGAGCATGCGGTTTAATGAGCAGAAATAAAACACAGTGCTTCTGCTGACGGTGGTTTACTAAAACATTTGTGCATGGAAATGTAAAACTGTAAGCACCACAATGTCAACCATCTGTACACGCATTGAGTTGTAATTTAGGACATTCACTTCTGTGTTTAAATGATTCCCAAAATTGTGGTGTGTGTATGTTGCCAGAGTCAGCTGAAGATTGGACTCTCTTGTTTTTCTAAAACCCTGAGATCATACTGACTTCACCTATAAGGACAAATCACCTTTAACTCAACATGAGCTGCAAAACTCTGCTAGTTGCCAAGCTTGAGCTGCTGGCCACTAAACCAGACGCTGCAATCATGTCTAACTAGTGAAAGCAAACAGCAGTGTGTGAGGATGACCAGCTGCTGTCTGCACAGATCTCCTCAACAGGAATGAGCTCGGGTTCGGTTTCTGATCATCACATTCAGGGTTATTATAGCAAACTAATACTAAACCACAGACCATCTTTTGTTGCTTGAAGTAAACAAAACTTTAATGAAATAAATGAAATATCTACAAAAAATAATTAAATAAAAAAAGAGTGATTTTATTTCAGCAACATTTCTCATTTTCCTTATGTTAAACTTGATGTACTAAAATATCTAGAACCAAAACTGAAATAAAAAAAAAAAATATTAAAAAGTATGTAGACAATAAATAAACTAATAAAAACAATGAAAACACAACAAAATTACTAAAACGTTCACTAATATTAAAATGATAACAGAAAATATAAAAATAAAAGGTAACACTTTAGTATAGGGACCAATTCTCACTATTAACTAGTTGCTTATTAGCATGCCTATTATTAACATATTGGCTGTTTATTAGTATTTATAAAGCACATATTCTGCACGACCATATTCTACATCCCTAATCATACCCAAAACTAAACAAAACAACTACCTTATTAACTATTAATAAGCAGAAAATTAGGAATTTACTGAGGCAAATATCATAATTAATGGTTTGTTAATCGCGAGAATTCGACCTTAAAATAAAGTGTGACAAAATAAAATCTAATTCAGAATATTAATAAAAAATGTTATAGTCTCTCAATGATTCTGAAATAACACTGATCACTCTTCACAAGTTTAGCAAAGCAAATAATCGACTGCTGGCTTCGTGTGAAGTCCGTGTTTTGTCCATGCTTCAGCTCAAGGCAGAAGGTTTGACCTCTGTGAGACTGTGTTGAGCTAGAAAAATGAAAATAAAATGCACAAATTTAGTGCAAGACATCTGAACTAAGAGTATGGTAAACCCAATGGTTTTCAAAAGATTTTTACATCAAAAGCATCATAATTTAGAAGTAATAGGCTGTTTTCTGTCCTGTTGTTAACCCCCTCATCAGAACGCTCTGTTTGAATAGGTGTGGAGGATTGTAGACTCAGAAGTAAACACTCACTGCTATGATTGGCTAACAGTTGTGTATGATTGACAGCTTACATTCCTCATAGATGGATGCTGCTGTGATTTAGGTCGAAAACGCCTAAATACTCGTATCAAACGATCTGTTTTTACAGACAGAGCAATAGTGATCACGTAATGACAACAGTTACTCACACTTGTGTTGCGACGTCACTGTCAGATCCAGTGTAGTCGCACAGCATTGTCTTTTAGTTTCAGTCTTTTTCAGTGTTGAATCCAGTGTTGAAGTGTGCCTTGTTTGTGAACGAATGTGCAGTAAAATAAAGTGAACAAAGGACCGAGTTCTTACTGACGCGGTCTGGAACTTCGTTAAAAATAAAGTTCATCCACTCTTTCCTAACGTTGGGATCAGAAGGAAGGCAATGCAAGCATGGTTTTTCAACAGCTTGGCACTGCATAGTGTCTTGTTGTCTTCAGAGCCGTCTTTATCGTTTGGTTTCTGCATAGACCTGTGCGTTCTCCTCTCTCGTAAACACTACATGTGCGAATCAGTGGGCGGGGCTAAACAGGCAGTGATGTTGATCATCTTCTGCGGAGGCAGTGCTTATCCACACTATTACATCATACATCATTGTAGAACATTCCAAAAGCTGTCGTTTTGTCAGACTGCCTTCAATATAAGCTGTTTTTAGACTAACAACAAAGTTTTGAGCTCTGAAACTTACAGGATGTTTTATAGTACAGTGACCTCTTATGTCAAAAGATCAAGGGAATTTTGGTTTCTCAGGCCTTCACCTTTAAAGGGGCCATGATCTCTTGGGTCCACTTATAAAATTAGCAAGTGTTTCTTCTGGAGAGGCGGTCTTTCGTCACACTGTGACATCATAATGTGACAAATTCCAAAATGAGTCATTTTCTTAGCTTGGATTCAATAAAAGATGTTTTTGAATTAACAGGAAAGTTTTGAGTTCTGAAACGTTCAGGATGTTTTATAGTACATTGACCTGTTATATGTTAAAAGATCAAGTGAATTTGATATCTCAGTTCAGGACCCCTTTAAGAGACAAAGATAATAAAATATGTTTGGTCCAACATCATTCACTGATTTATTTGAGAAATAAACTTAAAGGCTAAAATAACCAGTGCCTCACAATGTCTACAGTGTTAAAAATGATTTTTTTTTTTTTAAGTTTATTGGAGTACGTTTTACAGGAGAATACTATTTCAGTCTTTCCACTTCAAAATGTAATGTTTAATTCTTTTTTTTTTTTTTTTTTAGATTGATCCAAAGTAAATCCTGTACCATTTTGTCAGTGTAGTAAGGATGTTAACATAAACACAATTGAAGCCTAGAATGAAATAATGTTCAGGTGCAGTATTACACCGCTTACTTGTGATAGGAAACATCTGTGAGCAGGTTACAGGGATCACCCTCCGTTAGATCAAATACCTCCAAAAACCAGATGTGCTAAGACCAGGGCAATCAGTGCCAGCCTCAGTCTTTCTTCTTTCTGCTTTATACATGAGTATGTTTGATGGGCAATGAAAATGACATTTCAGCAATGCCAAGTCACGCGGATATCATTTCCATCACTCATGCACGTGCTCTCGCTCCTGATTGGGACAGTGTGCTCTGCCTCTGAATACAGACGGGTTACCCTCCACAAGCACGAGTGGGTATCATTAATGAACATGATAATATCAGAAAATATGTGCAGGATAAGAAGATTGTGCATGTAATATATGGATAAAAACAGGTCAATGGAGTCACACTCTGTTTTGGCATCCAGATCTGCAGCAGGGGTATTATTGCTAGATAAAACAAGGACTATTAAAAACATTTTTGTTAATTGAAGTAAAGCTGAAATAAAATAAAATATTAATATTAGATGAAAACTTTAAAGGAGAATGAGAAATGTTGCCTTTGCAACTTACTAAAGCATTCAAATTTCTAATTGGAAAGTAAAAAGAAAAACTGAAATAAAACTAAAGTAAGAGTACATAAAAATAAATTAAACCTGAATAGCACTAAAACAACAACAACAAAACCTAATGAAAATGACAAAAGAACTTAAAATAATTTAAAAAAATTCAACTGAAATTTTGAATTAAAACTGCAAATATTAAAATAAAAGCTAAAGACCAATTCACACCAAGGATGATAACTACAGTATGTCACAAAAGTGAGTACACCCCTCACATTTCAGCAACCATTTTAGTATATCTTCTCAAGGGACAATACTCATGTTTTTGTCTGCTTGACAGGACCATACAAATTTGTGTATCTTGTATTGGAGCAGTTAAAATTTGGTGCTTTGAGTACAATTCTCTCATAATGACCACTGGATGCTCAACATGTCACTTCAAAGAACTCTCTGAGGATTTGAGAATTAGAACTGTTGCTCTCCACAAAGATGGCCTAGGCTATAAGAAGTTCAGTAACAGCCTGAAACTGAGTTACAGTACAGTGGCCAGGGTCACACAGAGGTTTTCCAAGACGGGTTCCACTCGGAACAGGCCTCGCAAGCGTCGATCATAGAAGTTATGTCCTCATGCTGTGCATCAGGTGCAGAAGCTGACTTCAAACAACAGACGCGTGAGTGCTGCCAGCATTGCTTTAGAGGTTGCAGAAGTGGAAGGTCAGCTTGTCAGTGCTCAGACCATACGCCGCACACTGCAACAAGTCAGTTTGCATGGCTGTCATCACAGAAGAAAGCCTCTTCTGAAGCTGGCTCACAAGAAAGCCTGCAAACAGTTTGCTGAAGACAGCCTGTCCAAGAGCATTAATTACTAGAACCATGTCCTGTGGTCTGATGAGATTCAGATAAACTTGTTTGGCTCAGATGGTGTCCAGCATGTGTGATGACGCCCTGGTGAGGAGTACCAAGAAAATTGTGTCTTGCCTACAGTCAAGCATGGTGGTGGTAGCACAATGGTCTGGGGCTGCATGAGTGCTGCTGGTACTGGGGAGCTGCGGTTCATTGAGGGAAACATGGAGTCCAACATGTACTGTGACATTCTGAAGCAGAACATGATGCCCTCCCTTCAGAAACTGGGCCAAGCATGGGATTTGCAACATGATAACCACCCCAAACACACCGTCAAGGTCTGATGGAAATGTGGCTGAAGTGAAGGTGATGGGAGTGGCCAAGTCTGTCTCCAGACCTGAACCCTATTGAGCACCTGTGGGGGCATCCTCAAGCCCCGGAAGGTGGAGAAGCACCATGTGTCTAACATCCAGCAGCTCCGTGATGTCATTATGGAGGAGTGGAAGAGGATGCCAGCAACAACCTGTGCAGCTCTGCTGAACTCCATGCCCAGGAGGATTAAGGCAGTGCTAGATAACAATGGTGCTCCTACAAAATGTTGACACTTTGGACCCAGTTTTGACATGTTCACTTAGAGTGTACTCATTTTTGTTGGCAGTTATTTGGACAATAATGGCTATATGCTGAGTTATTTTTAGAGGACAGTAAATTTGTACTTCTGTACAAGCTGCACATTGACTACTCTAATATATATCCCAGTTTCATTTGTGCAGTATTGTCCCTTGAGAAGATATACTAAAATTGTTGCTGAAATGTGAGGGGTGTACCCACTTTTGTGAGATACTGTATAACAATAAAGAGACTGGCAGACAGTCAATCAAAATCTGACTTTAATGAGCTTGAGCATTTAAAGTGGCAGACGACAAAACTGCAGTGTGTGCTTATAATAAACAGAACATTATCGTTCGATGGAGTGAATGCTAATATAGTTATCATTACAGTTATCATTCTTGGTGTGAACAGGCCAAAATATTCAAAATATTAATTAAAATGACAATAGTTTAAAAGTAATACTGGAATAACACTGATCTACAGTTGTGGCCAAAATTATTGATACCCTTGAATATTATTCATTTAAAATAATAATAATAAATAAAACTGTTGTTTATGTATGTATCTGTTTTATGTTTGTTGTTTATGTATTTATCTATTTGAATTGCACTAGAACAAAACTAATAGAAAATATTTTTGTGGTAAAGTCATTCAAAAATGGGCTGGACTGTTAGAAGTTGCAGGAAATAACTGTTCTTTTTTTTAATGTTGAAACGGTATTGTTTGGTGCAGACCATTCTTTTCTCATTTTATTAACCAATTGGTTACTTGATATGTCTTTACTATTTACTTACATCCAAACAAAATAATAATAATTGTTGAATTCCAAAACACTTTTGCTGCTATTGAGGGAGTTTTTTTTTTCTTCCTCGAATGGGTTGAATACTGTATATGTAAATTATTATTATTATTTTTTTATTTTGTATTTGTTGATTTGTTTTTTAGTTTATTGTTATTCATTTGTATATTTATCATGTGTTTTCCTTTTGTATTTTTAATAGTTCGAAATAAATAAATAATAGGGTGCAGGTGAGTTTGGGTTTGGTGCTATGGTTAAGTTTAGGTTGGCGTCAACAGTATAATTATTGATGTAACTACAGAAATTAATTACAGATGTAATGTACAGTCCAGGAAGGTACTTTTAAATATAAGTACAATGTAAAACTTGTATCAGATGATTAATTAAAATGTAAGTTGTTAAATTAATTTAAATGTAGTAGTTAAAGACACTTAAAGTCCCCCTGTAGTCAAATATTTTATCCCTTAGAACTTATCTTTGATCATCAAAATGTCACATTTAAATGTTTTTTCTTGTGAAAATAATTTTCTCATGCCTTAAAATAGCTTGAATGTAACTCTACACCCTTGCCTCATTAACTATACGCGGATCTATGAATATGCAAATTAGCCCCGCCTCCACTCAGTCGCAGCAGCCAGCGCCTCCTGATCCACTGAGCTGTAGTAAATGCAAAACAATGGCATACACGGATAATGACTGATAAAACTATGTTTTTACTAGCGGACAGCTACAATGAATACTGTAACATTAGGTGGGGTACTTGCCCAGCGATGTTGTGTCCTAAAATGCCGTTAAGACTGAATGCAGCCGTTTGTGATTATAATTCGCGCCCGCGAGCATACGCAAGTAAAGTGCAGACGCCAATGCGGGAGAGGTGGGTCTGACTCCGGGCTACTTTTGTACTGTTGTCGCAGGTTATAATGCAAGTTAGCGGTTCTAAATTCACATTAAACCACAGCTTGGGTTTTTTTGCTCTAAATTATTATTTTTGGTTTTGTGCTGGTATTGGTATATTTTGCATGCTAGTGATAGGAATCTGTCCCTTGACGTGATTGGTTATTGGTTTGTGACGTAGCAAACCGAAGGCTGTTTCAAACCGCATTTCTGGGAGTGCCTTTGGGAAACTACAGTTTTAAGGAGAAAAGACTCAGCAGTGGTGTTGATTAATGGATTGGCACATGGTTTGTCTAAAAGCATATTAAAAACACCACATAGACATACAAACAACATAAAAAAACTTGATTTTCACTAAAGGGGGACTTTAATAATGGGTCCAAATAATTAAAAATGCATGAATGCACTTCAAAATATTAAGGATGTGAACACTTTCTTCAAGAGAAAACATTTTCTTATGATTCTGCTGAAAATGATTGGAGCAAACATGAATGCAGAGATTACTAGAGCAAGTTTCTGTAATATTTTCTGTAGAATAGCTTGTGGGTTGTAAACCAGGTTTTTGAAAGTTTTTTTATTTTTTAAATAATCGTTATTTAGCATTGGCCCAAGTGCTTGCTTAATTATACCCCATCCCAGTGTGAACATTTCGTTCTCATTGCCTAAAGACGTGTTGAGTATGCGCTCAAAAGCAGGCGCTGTCCCATGACGGGATAGTGTTGAAACAGCTCGACTGAAAGAGACATTTATGTCTTAAATAAACATTTACTTCACCCAAAATATATTGTTATATGCCACAGGAAAATAGCTAAAGCTTTTCAAATGCTTGTTTGAGCTCGGTCTGGAAAAATTGTGCAGTTATTTAATGTTCGGCATCTCATAATTTTGTAATTCACACCGTGGTTGCACCATTAGACAGTTAGTGATGCAGCAGCTAATTCTAGCTGCTTGAAGGCAGAGCGCAGTATTATTGCTCAACTGTGACCGATGCACTCTTGTGGAGAGCCAGCTGGCCAAACCGTCGACCAAACACCATAAAGCATCTAACCCACCGTTATGTGTGTTTTGTCATAAACATGCAGGGCAGTTGTTGAGTAAAGCTAACAGACTTTTTTTTTTTTTTAAATTATTATTATTTCAGCAGTACGCTGTTTTAACACAATTGAACCGTGCAAGAAACATCATGTTCTCATTCAGCTTGTATCTTCTCGTTTGCATAAGAGTCACTGCTGAAACCAACAGGACTGACTGTTTACCGCAGAATTTGTTTGGACTTGTTATGTAATTAATCTGTCTGTAATTATTTTTTTTCTCTCTCTGTATCTCTGTTTCAGTGGTTATCTGGAATACAAGACGTCTATGAACGCCATGCTGGCTAATAAACTTTTCCATGGAAGGTAAGTCTTTCCACCAAGGCTGGAAAGATCTTCATCTATTTAAGGAATCTTCAGCCTGAGGGCTTTTTGTTGATATTTAATGCAAGTATGTCATACAAAGGCTTATATGCACTGATAAAATGACTGTTATTCTTAGAGGGGCCCTTAAAGGAACAGTTCACCCAAAAATGAAATTTAGCTGAAAATGTGGTCAACCTCAGGCCATCCAAAATGTAGATGAGTTTGTTTCTTCATCAGATTTAGAGAAATGTGTCATTGCATCAGTGTCTCAGCAATGGATGCTTTGCAGTGAATGGGTGCCGTCAGAATGAGAGTCCAAACTGCTGATAAAAACATCACAATAATCCACACCACTCCAGTCCATCAGTTAACATCTTCGGAAGGGATGTTTGGACTCTCAGGATGCCAGTTACAGGAGTTCTGTCATTTATATCTGGTAATGAGCATTTACAAAAAAATAATCTGCAATGGATGTGTTTGACTGTGTCCAGTAATAATAAGTTGAAATTATATTTATTTGGTTACTACCAATATCTTGCAGTTGATATAAGTATTTCACAGGAGAGTTCATAGTTTCTCTCTCTCTCTCTCTCTCTCTCTCTCTCTCTCTCTCTCTCTCTCTCTCTCTTTTTTTTTTA